>JBBMKC010251384.1:0-10327 GCA_037834085.1 Bipalium vagum | reverse complement strand
AAATGACATCAAAATTTTTATAACAGTGTTCCATAATGTATAAAATAATTGTTTCTATCAAATAAATTTATTTTCAATAATAATTTGTTTATTCCAGATTCATTTTTACTAAATCACATGATTTTTATAGGTGTAGTCAGACTTTTGCACGGGGGTGTATATATATATATATATATATTCAATGAATTGTTGTTTATTTGTAGATTGATGCATATTTAAAATGGTAAACATTAAAAAATGTGAAAAGAAAATTTAAAATAAATGAAATTAAATAAAATTAAATAAAATTAATTACATTCAAAGTAGAAAATACGGTATCCTTAATGAAACACCATTTAAATTGTTATATTATAGACCACGTTAGTTTTAAAAATGTACACTATAATTCATGTGAATAAAAATCGTCCACGATGAAAAGTGATTGTTTTAAAAGTAATATTAAAATGATAAGACAATGAGTATTTTAATAAAATGATATTTATTTTAAACAGATTATATACAGAAAAAAAATTCTTTATATATTTAACGAAATATCTAAATCCCTACAACTTGGCGAAATTTTCTTTTCAGGGCTCCAATCAACTTCTGCAATCATTCTAATTATCTTGTCCACCGATTTCCGTAATGTAAGTTCCATCATTCATTATAACATAATCAACTTTGGTAAGGAAATTTTCATAAAGGTTTCTCAACAGGGTTTTAGCAATTTTATTCTTTTGGTCTTCACAAACAGGAGCAACAGTGACTTTGTAAGACTTGAATCCTCTATTTTGCTTCAGTTTGTGGATGTATGATTTAAATGTATTACATTTTTGAAACATCACGTAAGGAAAGCGACGAATTTTTCTTAAACGGACTGATGACTTTGTTTTCTAAGTTTGGATCAATTAGACCTACTTTCTTAACTGAACCTGCTTTTTGCTCAATAGTAAAAGTCTTATAGTTTGAAATAATTTTTTGAACGGTTGATTTTGCAACTTCAATATTTGTGCGATCGTTAAATATGAAGCAGCTTCATTTTGATTGTTTTTGACAATTTTTTTTTCTCATTTCAATATGTTTACCCATTTTTGTTGCTAATATTTATTGATCTACAAAATCAATAAATTATTTAGATAATATGACACAAAAATATTAATTTCATAAAAATAATGGTACAGTTAGTAATCGACCACTTTTCATTATGAACAGTTTTTATTTCATAAAATCTGATAACGCTTAGATGAATAATTTATTTTAATACTTAATTCTTAGAACAGTACACTAATACCTTACCGAATTTACCTAATAAATTACTTGTTTAATATTATTGAAATAAATACTCAAAACTTTTAAAATGTACAATAAATTTGACAAGAACCAGAATGTAGTTTGGATCAAATAAATATTTTTTTGAAAAAGGTTATCAGACAGCTTCTTCTTATTGGGGTTCAAAATCATGACAAAAACCTGAAAAGGTGAACAGAAAAAATAATAATATAGTTCTGTGTCAAACATTTTTTATTTGATTTTCTAAATAAATATTTACTTGACTCTAAAGCCTTTCAACATCACCATGAATGAAATAAAAATAAAAACAAATGAGAAATAATATTACGTTTCATGATTTTCGAAAGAGATTATGGTATTATCTAAATTAAAACCTCTGAAAAAGAACCAGAATAATATAAATAATTATTTTATCATAAGCCAGAGTTTGATGAAAATTTCCACATAGGAAATAAATGAATATAAGCTCGCTAATTAAATCAAACTTAACTAAGATTTGACTTTTGTAATCACATTTCTAAATATTGAATGTTTTTCATTTAGAACAATGTTATCATTATTTTTTCTATTTTCCTAACATTTCCCATCCGAAAAAAACCCTAATTAATATATTTTTAAATATTAATAAATTTATATAAGTAATAAAATATTAAAAATATTAATCTTTGTTATATTTATACATTTCTAAAATATTTTAAAATAATTATTTCTATTTTATCATTTTTACAATTTGTATTCAAAAGCGTCTGATAATCAAACCATAAATTTGGACTATGACATTCCAATGTTTCTCACGTTTATTTTAAGTGAGCCATGAATTTTTAGTTTCCATAGGAAATGGCCATTGCCAAACAGCATATTGAACGAATTAAAGCAAGTAATGAAATATTTCCAATTGAATATTTTACAGAAAATGAATAACGAATAAGTCCTAACTGAGGTACATGGAAGTCTCACCGTTTACTTTTCTGTATTATTTAAGAACTTGCTCATTTTCGTCAATTTTCTTTAAAACTATTGGTTTAAAATAACATCAAAATAAATAGATTAGATTTTTAAAATATTTTTTCAAATTATATTGCATATGAAGAACATGAAAAGGGTATTTAAAATAAAATAATTAATTAACCAAAGAAAAAATAAATAAAAATATATTAAGTCATATAATATAAAAAATATTTAAATTCGAAATAAAACTTTGTTTTAATTTGCTTTCATCAATTTTAAATATAATATTTGTTTCAAATTTTTGTATCCTTAATTTATCTACAGGTTTTAGAAATGACTGGCTGATTTTATTTGTAAATTGTAGTTTTTGTTTTTCTGCTTGAATCAATGGACCGTGGAATTGTTGGAAATTGATACAAATTGATAACCCAAAGGTTTTCATTTGGATGATCCAGTTGGTCTTCATTAATATAATTTGCTTTATTTCTAAATAATTGATGTAATCAATGAGTTTATGTGGACATGTTTATTATACGTTTGAACGATATTAATATATTATCAAAAATTACAAAAAAATCTTTTAAATATTATTTTATTTTTAATAAATAATAAAATTCAAACTTATACAACAAGAATATGTTTTCAAAAAGATCTTTTCCTCGAAAACGTATTTTTAAACTTTAATAATAAATTAAAATTGATATAAATATTAAGAAAAAATATTAAAATTCTTAAAGAAAAACCATTAATTATAATGAAGAAAAATAATTATTTAAAAAATGCATTTAAATATAAGAAAATCATACAGGGAAACTATTATTGCCTGCTCAAGAAGAACTAATTAGGATATGCCTAAATCCAATTAATTCGAAATTAATCCAGACAAAATCTATAGAGGTACAATTGATATGCATCTATAATTTCATTGTCTCAATACGATTTATTTCAACTAACTAATTAATATAATAAGCAAACTTTTCCCAACATGATGTAAGCTTTTTCCTACTTAAATTCTTAAAGTAAATTATAAATCTTCGCTACTTATGCTATGAGGGAATTTATTAAAATTTACCTTTAATATTTTTATGCAATTTTTCTTTCGGTTAAGCAACAAAAATTAAAATTATATTATATTATTTATGATACAAATATCAATCATTTTCTGATTTATATTTTCCATATTAGTGTTTTTTTAAGGGAAAATAAAGTCCGGAAAGGTTCTATATAAGAACAGATTAAAATTCTAGAAAATCAATGAAAAGAAAGATTATTTTTCATTAAATTTGATATAATTTTATTAATTTTTTAAAATGCTATGAGAAATTTTAATTAAAAAATATAATTTCTTAGAATTAAATTAATTGAAAAATAATAAGGATATTATTAAAATAAATAATTAAAATTTTTTAATAAATTAATAAATTTGAAAAGTTGTATCTTTACTTAGACTAGGAATAGGTTTACAGATATTTTTAATTAATAAAAAAATAATATATAAAATAATGAAATATATAATATTGAGATTTTATATTTTTATAAACTATAAAATTAATATTAAACTTATTTATAAAATGTTTATAAAAATGGTATAATAAATGACAAATATAAAATATCTTACATTAAAATTATGAACAAGACAATTTATCTTGAGGTATGTATTAAAGTGTCTGGAACCTTTGATTATCGAATTCAAAAAGGAACTAATTTTATTATTTTTTTCTTGATATGATGAGATTACATTATTCACAAAATGTTTGCGATTGTCTTGATAGACAAAAAATTGATTATGTTAAAATGAATAAAAATAAAACTGCTGTATTTAATCAATGACCTACTCAAAGATTCTGGACTTTATGCAAGAAAGATTACAAGCAATTAAACAAGGTTTATGGTACTATTCTAAAATTTAGGGATGATTGGTTGAACATTTCAAGAGAAATAATAAAACAGTGGTGCTAGTTCATTCACAAACTTTAAAGATAATTTATGTAATATTGATCATATATTGATCACTTATTGATTTTTGTTGATTTAATAAACTTTATTTTTGTTCTTAAAAATCCTGAAATAATTCTCTAAAAATCTTCTATAATTTTTTCAGTAGACTTATTAAAGATGCGACATTAAGCCCCGTACACACTTTATGCAATCACATCTTACCTAACTGATTATAACTTCAGCTTATTTTATACGTTGTGTTAAGAAAGTTTTTCGGAATGTTTTATTTCATGCACATATTAGGTTTGTGCATTGAAAATGAGCCTTTTGTAAAACATTGTTTGTTTATTAATAAGTATTATAAATGTTAAGTAAATGTAAAACGAAAACAATAATCTATTCAAAATATTTCCTCAAAAATGATTCTGTGAGTTTCTCCTGTAGTTTTGTTTATAGCAAAATGAAATAACATCATTTCTCCGAAATGTTGCTTATGTGGTTTATAAACCGCTTTCTAAAAAAGGATAAAAATAAGATATAGTTAAACATGTCAGAATATGTTTAATAATGATTTTTGAAAAATGCATAAACAATACATATTTAAACAGTTTATTTAAAAAAATGAATAAATTTTCTTTCTTTAAAAAAGCTCACTTTCAATACATATACCTAATAATATTAAAGAAAATTAAAAATGATTATTACCTGATATTTATTTTCGGTGAGTTTCAAAAATTTGTCGCTGAATTAATGCCTAATTTTAGTCGAAGATTTTAAAGAAAATACAAAATATTTACCTTTGTTTAAAAGGTAAATAATCAAAAATAATTTTTTTCAAATTAAAAATATTTTAAAATTTATTCTATTACGTTTTCATAAATTGGTAAATAAAATATAATGGTCACTTGTGTTTAATACTGATAAGCATAATTATAAAATAATATATAATTTATTTTTACATGTCTCAAATGAAAATTAACTTGTCTTTTAGAATTTATACTAGAGAAGTAAATTTGCCAAAAAAATGAACTAGGGGAAATGAGAACAGACATTGATATATCCTGGACCAAAAATTATTAAAATTTCCTCACTCAAAGTCGTGACTTTTTGAAACTCAACATGAAACATTGACTTTCAGAGAGTTCATAGCTGTTTCAATAGAATTAAAATTACCATCTGACATTAGTTTCAGATTTTTATTTTATTTTTTGTTTGGTGGAATTTCTAAGGAGTCATTTATTTGGAATTCTTGAAAAATGGCGAAAATGAATTCTCTGAACGTTGCTACTAGCAGTTAAACAGTTTACATTGGGCTATTCAACGATAACATTTGTTTTCCAACAAGGAATCATCAATAGTCACATTTCTTGAGCTGTTATTTTGGTAAATATTTAGATGCTTAGGTACCAGTCGAGATGTAATGGGTTTCATTTCTATTAATTTCTATTTCTAACAATTTGCGTTCAAATTCTATTAGAAAGATTCGATTAATATATTTTGAGCAGACTTTTATTTTGATATCTTTCATAATTTTGTTAATAATAAAATTATTATTATTGAGAGATTTGTACCATGAACTCTTTATCTAAACAGAACCTAAACTATATCATAAAAAATCAATATTTAAATAATTTATTTACATGGATCTGTGGGGTACATTCTATTTCATATTCAATCAAATACTTTCATTTTATATTATATTGTTTTCATAATTAATCATATTAAGAAGAATAATTTATATCTTCAAAAGTCCATTATTTGTATTAATAAATTTTCTTAATTCTTTTCGTTACCTATCTTAATAATATCATAATAAAACATAAAATTCGCATTGCATTTCAGAAATGGATCAAGTTATAATACGTAAAAATTTCTTTTAATTTTTTAAAAATGTTAAAAGCTTTAAAAAAATATTATCATTATTTGAATGATCATTTTTTAAAATTCTACAGATATATCTTTTAATACTAAAATCATTGTTTTTCATACAACTTTTTCACCATCTTTCCATTTTTTAATATAAATTTTCCTATATCTTAATAAACATGAGTGTGTTTTGAACGATATTTTATTCCAAATTGATAAAAAATATAATAAAATTAACATTGGGATAAGTAAATAAAAAAGATGTTTAAAACTAAACTCACTTTTATTAATATTTTTAAATTCTAAATAAAGATATTTCATTTATTATTTTTGTTATTTTCTAATATTTTTTTACATTGAAAATAAAATTGTATTAATACTGGAATTTGGTAAAATGAATAAGGTTCAATTTTTAATCTTTTAATGTTATTTATATACGTATGATGTGATTAAAACGTATATTTAAAATTTATAAAAGAAAAACAATCAATTTTTTGTTATCTATATTTATCTCTATGATAGTTTATATAATTAGATAATACACATTTATTTTCTAAATAATCATCTTTAGCTTCATGGCAAAACCACAGTCTACTATCAATTGATAAACAAATTATTCCATAGATATCAAATGATAAACTATTAATAACTTTAATTATTCTGTACGTAATAGATCCCAATGAAAGAATAATGTGACTACAACAAATCTACAAATGACCTTGGTGGTTAATCAATAAATTCTATTCTAACATCTGACAATTGAAAATCCAGCTAATTTTCAAATCAATTTTAAGCTAAGAATCAATATATTTAAAAATTTGAAGTGAGTATTATGCTTTTTAAATGTATATACTTAAGAAAATATTAAAATATTAATGAAAAGAAAGGAACCTTTCAAAAACGCGCGTACGCCTTTGCAAATTTGCACAAAAATATAAAAAAACTGCAATTCTTGTGCAATTCATAAAGGAAATTGCTTCAAAACCTACACTATATAAATTCTTCAAAGCAAGGAGAATAACATAAATGCAGAACAAAAGACTGGAAGTGGCCGTATTGCTAAAAAAATGCGTCCGAAATCAGTACAGAGCCTGAAAAAATGATAGATCATACTCACAGTATTTCACAAAGAAAACTGGCTTTAAAATTCAATTTTACCCAACAGTATGTACGGTAAATTTTAAAAGAAATACTCGATACATGAAACAGAAAAAGGTTCCAAAACGCACAATAGCTCAACAGGCTGTAGTTCGTTCAAAATGTCGCCAGTTTATTAACAATTTTCATGGAAAAATTTTAATTTTGAATGATAAGGTAAAATTTTAGTTTTTTAAACAACGATCTGAGTGCTAATTCTAGATTTTATACATCAAATATCGAAGAAATGTCTAGCAAAATAAAACTAAAGAGAATTGGAAATTTTAAGTCAAAATTACTGGTTGGATAGCCTTATCCGAAAAGGGCCTAAGCCCTTTACATTTTTTACATTACATTGTTCCGTCAAGTCAGGTAATCAATGCAAAAAACTTACAATACAATGCTATATCACTAAATTCATGAGTAAATTGAAAAGGTTTAATATTCAGCCTCACAAAAACGATGAAATTTTGTTTTGGCCAGATCTTGCTTCTTCTCATTATTTTAAAGAATCACAGGATTTTCTGAAGTCTAACAACATCAATTTTGTGCCAAAACATTGCAATCCAGCGAACGTGCCTGAACTACGACCGATCGATGACTTTTGGTCGGAAATAAAACGTCACGCTTACGATAAAGGCTGGTGTTCCGAAAATCTTGATCAGATTCACTTTACTTTCATTAGTAAGTATTAGTATTCAGAACTTGTTAATATAATAAAAAGTTCAAAAATATCAGTTACATTATAAAAATAATATTGTCTGTCATAATTTAGGAAAAGCTTTGAGCAAAAATATGAGAGAATAAAAATTACACTCCACCAGGGCAGGAAGAATAATGTAGAAGAACATCTTAATGGAATTTGATAATTTTATTTTAAGTATTATTTGTAGTAGAATGTTATTTAGGAGGTTATTGTTTTTTAACAGCCAAAAAACAATTTAGTTTTGGTTGTTATATTAATTTATCTTGCTCAAGTGGTTAAGTAAAAATTTTCTCAGTAAGAGGTTTTCTGGCTATACCCACTTACAATAGAATCCCTATATGATCCATTCAACGTTGAGGAGAGTTTTTCAAGAGATACAAAGTTTTGGAATATTGTTGTGATTTTCCTCAGAAAAGATCAATCATTTTTCTCGAAATATTACAAATCAAACTTTTCTTCCATCAATGTATTGAACAATCGTTGAGAATGGGAAACCTTTAATAATGTCCCACTGCACTGATATTTTAATGAAAAAGAAAATAATAATACAAATATGTAAGCATTGTTGATGATGGGAGTGGTAAGTGAAAATTCTTTTCACACGACTTTCAGTAATTTTTATAATTTATATGGGTGCGAACAAACTTTTGAAACGCACTGTAAATAAAATTTACTAAGCGGATTGAGTAATAAAATAAAATAAGCTTATTAAAATATATTTAATATCTTAAAACATAATTCTAATTGAGAAGTTATTTTCTTAATAAAAATAATAATTATTATTATTGAAATAATTATGTTAAAAAACAATTATTATAGAAAATCCTTTGAAATATAATTTTACAAATGAAATACCCAAAATTATAAAATTGAAATATTTCTAAATTGGTTCATTCAAACCTATCACACCTATTTAATAATTGGTCCAAAGGATAATTATCTTCCCAATTTGATTAAAAATTTTGTTTTAATTTTTCTTAATTTTTATAGCTTGAGTAATATTTATTAACATTCATTGCTGTTAATAATATAAAAAATTGTAAGATGGTTTTTCCTAATTACTTTAACAACTTTAGGACTAAAATTACAAAATAATGCTTATGAAATACTTCAAAATAAAAAATAAAATAACATATATAATAAAAAATATATATGATATTTCACGATCAATTTTCTATCAAGCTTTCCAAAAATATGAAGATAATTTACAAATGAACATCAAAAAATGTTTGTCTAGCAAAACTCAGGTGTAAAAGAATGCAAAATCAGGTTTAGACAAGATCTTTATATCTCGGAGATGATTATCTACTCAGTATGGCGGTAATACAACCATCAGTATGCAAATATTTTTTCAATGTACAAGATGCGTCGGCTTTTTGAGTACAAAAATTGTTAAAATATCATGATAATTTTTTTAGTGGAACTAAAATTGATTTGAAATATTTATTGATACAACATTAAATAATTTTTTTTAAATTTAAAAATGGAAGAGATAACTTTTGAATTAACACAAGAAATTAAAAGACATGCAGTTATTGTTGCATTAGCCACCGAAAACAGTGACTTCGAATGTAGCCAGATCGTTTGTCAAAGAAATTAGAAAGGAATGTTTGGCAGCTGATCGAAATGTTTCCTCTATATCTAAAAGAAAAACATATTCCTCAAGTTCAGACATTGTCAGAAATGTTAATTTTGTTCAAAAAGTTCAGGATGGTGTTCATGAAAGTACCGTAACATCAATGAGAGAAATTACCCATCCACTATCAGTTTCTGAGTCAACAGTAAGACGAACGTACACAATGATTTATAATGCAAGTCCTACGTCATGAGAAGAAGACATTTTATATCAGCAAAACACAAAGAAAATCGCTTAATCCGCTTGAAGTGCCTTTTAAACAAAATCAAGCATCCTGATCATCCAAACATATTATGGCTCTTTTCTTATGAAAAAATTTTTACTCAAGATCAAAAGGTTAATAGGAAGAACGATCGATGACTCTGCTTCAGTGCTTTTGAAGTGCTTTTTCCATCATCTTTAATGATATTGATTGCTGTGAGCAATGAAAGTCATGTTATGCATCTGTATTTCTTTCCACAGGGACTTAGAATTAATGCATCTCTACATATCGAGTATCTACATACAAATGTGAAGCCCTGGATTGAAAAAGATGCCAACTGAAGGCCTTGTGTGTTCCAACAAGACTCAGATACCTGCCATACAGCATTCAAAACACAAAAATTCATATCGCTAAATTTTAACGACCATGTCACTCCATTCTTATGACTATCTAGTTCTCCCGATTTAAATCCTTTGGACTATTTCGTATGGGGCGTCGTAGAGAAGGAGAAAAATAAACATCCACATAATACCAAAGTTCTATAATACTATACAGTCCCCGCCAAAAGTTTATGATCACCTTTATTTGGCTATGCAAAATGAGAAATGTAGATCTTGCTGCGTGA
>JBBMKC010251373.1:0-10327 GCA_037834085.1 Bipalium vagum | reverse complement strand
CGGGTTCGGGCGATTTGATGTACTTGGCCCCGCTTGAGCCGGATGATCACCAGGCCTCGTTGATCGTAGTCTCCACACATTAAAGTTATGAATATTCATATCGAATTTTTAAAAGAAGACTATAACAATTTAAAAATTCAAAAATATGTTCAAATACTCACAGATATTATTATTATTATTATTATCATTCACCATCTTTTGTGTCTTTGGCAAACCCAATAATAATAAATAATCAAATAGTGTTTTTTGTATCATTTGTATCAGACTTGAAAGGGAGTTTACGATCCCTAACCCAATAGTCAGTTTGTGAAGTCACTGAGATTTCAGATGAAGACTCAAATATTTTTACAAGATTATAAACTTTAAGATCTAAAAAGAACATAGTTTACATTACATGAAATTAGATATTTTAATTTTAGCTGATTTTATGGAAAATATAAGACTTGTTTAGATTATTGTGATATAGATTAATTTTATTGTTATTCTCTCCACGTTTAAGTTTAAATTGAAATTAAAATTTAGTAAAGTAAAATTAAAATATTTTAAACAAGAAACATATAATCATATTATTAATTAAAAGTAATAAGAAGAATATAAAATGCTCATGGAAATAGAAAAGTAAAATTAACGAATAGACATTAATCCAAAAGTAGCTTATTATTATAAAATATGTAAAACATCAAGATAGAGAAAATTTATTTATAGAATTAAAAAATATTGTCCAAGATTAAAGATAAGTAATTTTTATAAATATTTAAAGAAAGTTATCTTAAATAAATTTGTTATTTTATACCTGATAAGAAATATTTTTCTTGATTTTATGTAAAAATGCATTTCGAGAGAAGTATTGTTATAAAATAGAAAAACTGATATTATAAACTAAAACAACCTTTAATTTGTTCACGAGTTAATTTAAATTCAATTTTTTAAACTTTGAATTGTTCTAATTTAAATTTTTCTCAATATAAAAACTCAATAATCAAAAACCTTTTTTCCAAAGTACAACATAAAATTGTCATGAAACGTTTAAGACAAAAATTCATGTAACACTTTCCAAACGACTCTTCAAATTCTTAATTGGGAAAAAAGTTGTCAATTTTTTAAAATTATTTTAATCGGTATTCTGAAAAAAGATAACACACAGAAAAATGGTAACTATTACACCTTTGACTGAAAGAATAAATAACTATGGAAACAATTCAGTGTTTAAATCACACACCAATAAGAATAATAATAATAATAATAATAATAATAATAATAATAATAATAATAATAATAATTGATCATAATAATATCATTATATTTAATCACGTGGCATACAAATCAAATAATCAATTTTAGGCTGCTTTCTCAAAAACGACACTCGATAAGGAAATTTTAGAAAATCTTCTGATTGGTTGTCATTGATGATGAATTGATGTGATTTGAATTTATTAGGTGTTCACTGGTATTCTGGTATTGCGCGGCGTTTCTGTCCTGTCCGTAAGAAGAATTGTAGTTGTACGCTTGCGAATAGCCTGGTGCAGAGTCTGGATAAGAAGACGTAGTGAAACCGCCGTCACTCATTCTCGGAAGAATGTTGAAAGTGGGCTGCAAAGGAAAAAAATGACCATTTAAAACAATTAATCAATCCAAAGAAAGACTAAAACGACTTACATTTGGTGGCGGTATTACTGCACCAGTCGAAGGTTTTACATTCTGCGTAGCTGCCCGATATCTCGATTTGACGAATTGATTAGCGGGTGCAATTTGGGATTGTTGATATGGCGACGACGACGGATCGATCGAAGACTGAAAAGTTGGATTGACGAAAGCCGGCATCATCGGTGGCGGCGTCAGAGGTTTTTCGCTGTCCGGATCGGATTTGTCGACCCACTTGTTTTTCGTCGTATCGTAGACCATCGATTTTTCATTATCATTGGGCAAATAGATTTCCTTTGGCCTAGACGATTTCAGAATGTTGAGAAAACTCCAAGCACTCTTTTGTTTCGTTGCCACATCACTGGACTCGGATTTCTCACTGACTTTCTCATCTCCGGCTGAAACAGTATTCGTCGTCAGCTCAACTTCTTCCTTTGTCGATTCAACAACAGTTCGAATCGATTGACTGGGATGATTTGAAAAACCGTCAAAGTCCTTCGATTCGCTGGTATTTCTCGATCTGTGGTGCCCGCCGTACGGCTTGGTAGGGTTTTCGTAACTTCCAACCGAACCATTGGATTGGGATCGGGATCTCGACGTGTAACTCGTGAAGCAGTCAACCCGTGAATCATCGTCATCGTTCTGAAGCGCAGGAACGAACGTTCCTTTCGGCAATATTTTACTGACACTGCTAGTTTCCTCTGATACATGTAACGGTGGCGGCGGTGACGACGCTTGTGGTGCTAGTTGTGGTTGTTGTGAAAATTGTTGCTGATTGTGATATGCAGATGTCGGCACACGATAACAGTTCGAATCGCCGCTGTGACCTGCAGGATCACCTAGTTTATTGTTTGAAAATTGATTTGTTGTTGGCAAAAACTTAGTCGAATCGACATCAGAGGATGAAGAGCTGAACGGCAGTTTGTTCATCTGCGCCTTCATGGAATTTTCCAATCGCAATCGATGTGAATCATAAGCATTGATATTGTGTAATCGACTTTGATCTCGATCAATCGTCTTCGGATCAGCAAATTTTGGAGGTTCTGTCATTATCGCTTCATTAGGCAATTCGGATGGTGGAGCAATTTCTCGAAATGTGTTCGATTCGAACCTCATTCGATTGGCAGAAGAGTTCTGAATCATCGCCGTGTTTTGTGACGAATTCAAATTAACAGAACCGGAATAATTGTCAATAGGACGCGTTACAACAGCCGGTTTAATGAGTCTATGGTGAGATTGACCGCTGTTGCTGACGGTGTGCTCACTGAACTCCGGTTGACGTTGGCCGAAATTTGGTTGATTGCTTATTCTATTTTGAGAGACGGGTGGAACGCGACTGTTGATAGACTGATTGAGCGAGTCTTGATTGTTTCTTGATAACGAAAAGGAATTATCTCTGTTCGAATGGTGTGACTGTCTTCTTTGGTAGCTCAAATCATTGTGATACATTTGCCCTGAAACGTGTTCCTGATAATCGGGACCGTTGTTGGTGAAGTTTGAAGACATTAAACTGTTTTCAGACAGTGATTGGTTGTTACCACAGCTCTCATCGTCGTTACATTTCGATTCACTGAAATCCGGTTTCATGAAATTCGGGTTCCACAATTTATATTTGTCGCAAAAAAGACAGTACACTCGATCAATATTTGCTAACCAATGGGTGGTTTGGTGTACGTAGTCGGAATCCTCGTGAACAGTAAGCCAACTATTTAAACGATAACTAAGGTTGCGAATATTAGATATTATTCGGAAATTAATCGATTCACACTGCAACCAATTGACCTGGTAACCCAATATGTGACCGATGCTGACGCAATATTCGTACGCATTTTTAACTTGATTCTTCGACAACATTTTGTACACCATCAAATATTTGTACGGCAACAAATGAACAGACAGCGATTCATGATAGCTGTCATTAGCCAGCCTCAAAGCGTACTCATACACCTCTGTCAATTTGATGCACTGCTCGGGAGCCGAATTCCAATACTGAAGCCCAGTGAACAATTTGTTGCAGTTTGCGAAGCTGGATTTCTGGGCCGGAATCGAGCTCGTTGACGACTGCCATCCAATCAAATCGAATTTTCGCCGATATCTCACCGAATTTCTATCCAAGCCGAATTGTGTGCCGGCAAGCAAGTAACACAGATGAGCTGCGTAATAACTGCGCAAGGCAGACAATTTCTCACCCATTGATTCAATGGCCTTTCTACAATCCTCAGGTCGGAATTTTCGTACTGCCAATATCATTCCTAAATGACATCGCCAATCGCCCATTTCGGAATCTGCAACGATTATTAATGTAAAAGCGAACAAAAATCTGAAAATATCGAATTTTGTCACGTTCAAATTATAATGAAAAATTAGAACATATTGGCCTGTCGACAAATGACTATCAGTTTTTAAATTGATTAAAAACTTTTTGTATTGATTAATTTTAATTGACAGCATAACATTGAAAAGGAAGGCAGTGAATGTTCATAATTTTTTAATTCAGTAAAGAAAACAATAATTTTTGCTCTATTTTTGCATTGACAGTGCAGATAAAGAGGGATATTTATGGATCATCAGGAAAGCAGTCAAGAAGTCTAAAAGTACCATCCAAAAACATCTCACTAATTCTTCGCAGTAAGAGGTATGTGACAAATGAAGTTGGTTCGACAAATTCACAAAACACATTCCTTTTTGTTGGCAAAAACGCTTGATTGTTCATAATGAAGATATAATTGATAATAAATATTATTTGTCTGCAGAAACCAATATTAATTTCTTTACAAACCAAAATAATTTATTGGTAAAATCGATAATTAAATCTATTAACAACTTAACACTAAAAATCAAAACTTGCAATTTGTTCAGACAAAAATGTTAATTATTCCAGCGTTTTATTTGTTACTTATTTGAAAATGAAATCCTACCAGACATGGAACATTGTCATATTTTTTATCCCATCTGATTTTATTTATCTATCAGACTTTAATGCAGTACTTGAATGCATTATTTTATTTAATTTTCTGTACAGACATGAGCCTGCTTCTACTTCCTAATAAGTCTTTTTGATATTAAATCTCATTGCTCAAAGTGAACTCATAAGTGACGAGGATAACCTATAGAAGTCAGTGATATTTCGAATCCATTTTTTAATTTTTACAAAAAATTGATTAATAATCAATACAATATATAAGAATCTATATACCGCTTATAGCATCTCTTTACACCAAATATTCTTTATTCACAATTTGACACCTTTTGGAACATTACAAATATTGTCATTAGAATAATAGGCAATAATTTTATTTCTACTTATCCTTAAGATTTTATTGGAACATTAATTAGATAAATATTTATGATTATCGTTTCCGAAAATTTTCTCTTAATCGGTATCCAACAAAAATCTTGATTAAAAAACATCTTAGAAAATTCAATATCTTTTAAAAATTTTAGCTTATTGGAACAATGACTACCAAGAGGATTCTCAAAAAAATCATTTAAAATTCTCAAAATATGTCCAAATGATAATAATAATTATTATTCATAATTTTGAGGATTTTGTTATGTCGATAGTATTAAAAAATTTAGGTCTCTTATTATTTACTACCATTTTCAAGTAGTAAAAACGGGTATTTTTTGTTATTTTCAATAACAGAATATATAATAACATAGGTTTTCACATAAACGTTGAACTTCGTGTTAAAATAATTAAAACTCCTCGATTTTATTAATGTAATAAAGTGATTTAGTTTTAAATTGATTTTTCATTTTTTGTAAAACATACCAAAACAATTTTATTTTATTGAAATTTCTAAAATGTTTACGTTTTTAAAAATTAAATTGTAATCTTATTCCTTTAGTCAACATTTATGCGGACAAACACAATCAAGAAAAAATGTCAGAATATTGATCGTTTTCAAAATTATGAATGACCTAATTTTTCAATATTCTCTAGAATATACAGGTAAAATCGATGAAAATAAATTCTAAAACTGCCTTTCCCGTTAGTGATAGAAATAAATTTTGGTTAGGTTTTTCAATTATACTCATTTTTTTCAATTATACGCTACAATATTGTCGAGAATGCTTGTCACATATTGTGTAAATTTGACCATTTGAAAAGAAAACGATTTGATAGTCATAGAACAGTTAAAAGCATCAAACACCATTTTAACCGGTTTCGTACAAAATTTCTTCACACTTCGTTTCAAAGTTTAAGAATCATATAATCAACTATGGTAATCGATTTTTGTCTTACTTTTCGTTACTAAAATGTGTAAAAACATAGACCAATTGATTTTGTGGAAAAGAAAGCGGATGTATAAAAGTAAGATAAAATGGATTGGTTTAGTTTGTCTTTAACATTAGTTGAGGGAAAGGTTAATCAATATAAAAAGGTACACCTCATATTTATTTGAAATTCTTTCGAAAATTGTAAAATTATTTATTTTTTAAAAACTTTATTAAAAATTTTCCAGTTAAGGAATTAAATTTTATTCATTTCACAAGAAAACAGCACCGATTCAAAGATGAAAAATGAAACAAAATCAAGGATGTTATTCATAAATATTTTTTTGATTTAAAACTCATTTGACCATCAATATTAAATATCACACTTTATCTTTCAATATCTAATAAAGAAACGAAAGGTAATATAAAAAATTTCCCATTAAAACTCTCTTCATTTTCGATTTGATTTCATATATTGATTATCTCATTAAACTTTCTATTGCAGAATAAATCGGATTTTATGTTTTTGGTATGAAAAAAATTCTTGCAGAATTTTGGTTGAAAAAATAAATTCCAAAGAAACCACAGTCCATTTAAGAAACTCTGACACACTTCGACCAATCAGTTGTTAGTACAACCCCCTCATATCAGCCATTTTGGGTATATGTAATATCAAAATTATACTTAAAATGCAAATCACTATTTCTTTTCATAATAATCTTACAAACACTAAAATCTTAATCAATTTATGAATAGCGAAACAATAAATAATCTCAAATTATACGTTAACAAGAAATAATAAATAAAAATCAATTGGAATGACGAAATCATTTAGAGTAAAATCCGATTTGCTGACTATTATTATTACTATAGTTATTCTTTTATACTTCCGTTTTATTTATTAACTGTAAAACAAAATTTTCAAAATTTTCAAACGTGACCTTAAAATTAAATAAAATTAAATTCTCGCAATAAAAGCACTATAATAGAATCTTAAAAAATAAATCAATCAATTATACAGAATGAAAATGATTAATTGTATCCCATAATGAAAAAAATTTCAATATGCAATGAGTGCTGAGGTACTAATTTCGTTAAAGAATAAATAATTTGAATTAATATTTCGTCCAAAGTTTTAAATAATCAATCAAGATAATGATCATACTCGAAAATCCTCTGTTTGCAGCTGTGATTTTAGGTAGTTTTTGAGCCATAAGTTCGTGCATTGTGAAAAGTGGGTCGTTGCTGTAAATTGCTCGCCTTGAAAACGAAACGAGAACTTCGTTGATCAGTTGCGTGTTGTTCATCCTCAAGGCCAACGCAAAAGCATGATCCCAAATCCCGGACTTGGTTGCAAAATGAACGGCTTCTTCAAATCTCCCAGTCATTATATACTAACAGCAAAAAATTATTCCACTTTTATCAAAAATTTCATTACTTGTCGATATCTGTCCATGTTCTGGCACAGTTTTTGATCCGAACTGACATTAACGACTGCCCGGCGAAAAACCGATGCAACTGACCCAGGACCTCGAGGAATGTCCACAGAATTTTGAGGTAAATCAGAATCAATACTGTCCACGTTGGTGGGACTGGATGGTCGACTGGACGCTCTGCTAGTGGCTCGTGATGAGCATCTGCTGAAACTGTTTCGCGAAATGACATCGGAAATTTTTGATTCTTTCTGCAAGTCTGCCGTTTTCGTTTCCACTCCTTCATTCAATAGACGAACTATATTTCCCACTCGAGGTTTCTGAAAAAAGTATTTCCAGAAAAACAGTTTAACAAAACGACAGCTGTATCAAATAATGAACATACCCCATTTTCCTTGATCATCAATTCCAGGTAGTTAATCAATAAATAGCCGGAATCCCAATCGATTGGAGATGTATCTTGCAACTCTATTGACATTTGATCTTTTAAATATGAATAAATCTGGTCTTCCGTTGTCTTTTCCAATGTTAACGGTCCCGGGTAGTCGTCGTATTGAAACTCGTATGATTTTGGGAAAATATCGTCTGATATTAAAATAACGCCTCCTTCATGTTTTATTGTGTGTGGCACAAGCTGAAATGACATCAATATGGTATCTATTTAAATTGAATGTGTATAAAAAGTTTTAGTAATTTTTTTTTAATTTAAAATTTCAGCAAAAAACCGAGACAAAAGAAGTTTGCTGTTGTAGCAAGAACATTTATTTCAATTTTCCAAAACAGAAAACACCAAAATCACGAATCCAATAACCAATCAAGTAGTGTTTTATTAACGGCCTTCGCATTTTTGAAAAATATGGAGGCTTTGATAAACAATCAATATTTATAAAAATATATTGACTTTTAAGTGAAATAAATTCTTTAAAAGTAACTGGTTATATGAATTAATATTAAAGTTAATAATTCATTTTACAATTAAGTCTATTCAATACCATTCATACCATTTTAAAAGTACAATTGTGAAACCAATTTAAATTATTATTTCAAGCGTTACAATTAACCCTTTTCAGTCCTTAACAGATTGTAAATATCTTTTGTGCATTAACCACGTGTGACTTTTCCCACTAATTTTATTTTCACAATAATCAATTTAAGAGTTATCAATCGATTTGTTTTGATAATTAAAAAATAAACCTCTCATTTTAATCATCATAAACACAAATTGTTTCGAAACAAAACTTCCTGTTAGAAACCGCTCCCTCAGACATAGATGAATTTGGAATTGAATAGGAAAAATAAATCGGTGTTCATATTTTTTTACACTGATAATCAATAAGTCGAAAAACATAAGTGAGATTTTTAACTACAGATTTTCAACAAAAGACTAAAATCAACACGTCAAATCAAATGATTAGGTTTATATCAAATCTTGAACAAACAATTTTGAAAAATAGCAATGTTGATAATGAATACTTGGGATTATAGCTAAGAGTATACAGCACCCGATCTAGTTTTATGACACTAGTTGACTTGAAACTAAAATCAAATCAAGAAATGATTATCTCATATTATTTAATCAATCGTAAGAAATTAGCACTGTTTTAAATATACAATTAGATTCTTAAATTTTGGATAATTTAGATCGCTTTGTGTTTGCTGAATTCTCCGTCTTTAATCTCTAGATTATGTTTAAAGGGATTATCAAGCATAACGACTTTCAATGATCCTTTTATTTTTGTTTAAAACATACTGACTGATTGACATTTAATAATATTTTATCCTTTTTTCATCAATATAAAGCTGAAGAATACTCCCGGTAAAGAAAATAGTCGGTACCTGATACATTATGCCTGGAAAATCCAGCTTGAGAATTACATGATAGTCTGAAAATTGAAGCGGTGTACTCCGGCCCCTGTCTTCATCATAATCCAAATTCTCATTTTGAAAAACATTCATCAACTCTGGATTATGTTGTCGAAGGTATTGACTTAACTGGAACAAATAGTCTTTCAGTTTTTCCTGAGAAATTGTTCCTAAATATAAAGACAAAGCTATTTAGAGTATCAAGCTCGATTTTGTTATGAAAGTATGGATAAAACAGCAACCATGCAAGATAATGTATATATATAGCATCATGCACTTGTAAAACGCATAAAAACATTTTATTTGTTTTACTTTGACAATTCATCCAATCCCAATCTTAAAGAAATAATTTTTTTACAAAAATATCTTTTGAAACTTGAAAATACCGTTGTGGCCAAGAATATCCTTATTGTATCCAATCTGCTTTTTTCCAGCATTCATCTGACCTGGCCTCAATGCACTAACAGATGACATGTTGTAATTATTTGGTAGATTTTCTTGTAAATGACTGGATTTAGAATAATCTTCGTTAAAAATAGAGATGTTTTTTTCATCTATGAAATGCAAATTAGGTTCTTTATCCATGAAACAAGCTAAAAATGTTAAATAGTAATAATTTTATAATATGAAAAATGATTAAAATAGAATAAATAAATAAATAATAATTTAATTTTTAAAATTATATTAGATCAAGTTTTAGCTTCAACGTCTAAAAACAAATATTATATTAAAACAAACTTTTACAAGTTTACTAATGAAAAAATAATTGTAAAGAAATAATTATGATTTTTAGATTATAAATTTTTCTAATAGTTTCAGAATATACCACTGTAATTATTTAAAATTATTTTTAATTTGATATTTATCAAAAATAAACTTATTAAAATTTAAAATTATATTATCAGATATATTTATAAGTTATTTCACTAAAGTTGTTTCATTTTTCAATAATTGTATTATTATACTAAATTAAATGAAACATTAATATCGTACTTTTCACATATAAGTACTTTTACTTAGATATAAATTATTACAAAAAACAATTCAATTATGTTGATAAGATTTTTGTAATGATTTTCAAAAAAATTAGTATTGTTAAGTCTCTTAAATTGGAGCAAAGACTAAGAGCTTAACGGTTAGAAGGTTGACTTTGCGTGTTCGCTTATGTG
>JBBMKC010251365.1:0-10329 GCA_037834085.1 Bipalium vagum | reverse complement strand
TCCACAGGCGTAGCAATATATATCATGTATACTATGTCATGTCATAGAACCCACAAGAAACCCTTCCCTGGTTTCCATTGACTTACTTCTCTGCAATTGCCTATGGTAATAGTTAACTTTCAAAATTTTTACAAAGATTCAGCAGGGTATAGTAATTTTGTTCAG
Source organism: Bipalium vagum (assembly GCA_037834085.1). Lineage (NCBI taxonomy): Eukaryota > Metazoa > Platyhelminthes > Tricladida > Geoplanidae > Bipalium > Bipalium vagum. The sequence continues at coordinate 10,164 of JBBMKC010251365.1, read as the reverse complement.
TTGAAGATCACCAGAGAGTCTCAAATATTTTACGGTTTTGTTTTTGCACTTAAATATGTTAATTTCACAAACATTTACTTACCAAATTAAAACCCAAACGTCAACAGTCGTTGAACTTCGTTTTCATATCCGTTTTGAGTGTAAACATTTTTCTTCTGATGAACATTAAGGTTGAGGAAAAATTAAACTAAATTGGCAGGAGTGCCTGTGAAAATGAAGGATGACATATGATATCTGCGTTACTTGTCAGGAGTGACATTTTTGTCACTGTCAACCACTGAAGGGAAGATTTGCTTTCTCTTTATAAAGACAGGCCGGATTCTCAATTTTTTCATAATTCACAAATATTTTCGATTATTTTCCCTTTAACTTTCGATTCTCTCCAGGCTAGGGTAATTTTGATTATTTTTCCATCACATGAAATCTTTTTCCAATATTTTCTCACTTTTTCAAAGTGTAAACACATTCCTTTCATGACCCTTATTAGTGATTTTTGCCATTGTCAACCATTTTATTATAGTAAAAATCCTCAAAACAAAATTTTTCGATTATTTTCTCTGAGTTTCTTTTTCTAATCTAAGGTGGTCTAAATTTCTTCTTTCGTTTACATTAATTGTTTTATCAAGTTTTAGACATTTGTCGGTTATTACTTTCTCTTGGTTACTTTCTTAAATAATCATTGCTTAAAAATGGCGATAGAACTTGATCTTGATGTCTCTTCGACATTACTATTAAAGAGCGTAATGTTTTGAAATTTATTAATAATACTTAATCCCTTTGCTGCATCTTCTTCATGGTAAATACAGAACAGTTTTAATTAACATGAGAAACAAGGGTGCATTGCTTGGAACTACTTTGAAAACATGAAACAGCAGTTTTAATAGTGCTATGTACTAGGCTGTCTTTGTTCATTATTTGTTACTATTTTTACATTAATATTATAAAGTAAATTATATTTTGTTTTGTTAAGCGTTATATATTTATTTTAAAGCGCAATTTTTATATAACGTAATATTATTTTAAAATTTTAAAATTTAAGTTTTATAAAAGATGAAAGAATGATGATAAATAGCAACTCGTGTACTATAGCGCCATTATTGGAAAAAAGAAGCAACTGCAAAGGTTGCAGCCGAACAGATTTGTAATGTTGAAGGTATAGGTATAGTCCATCGAAATACCACGATAATTCAGATCGCACATCAGACCTCGATGAAGGGAAATCATTCTACGCCTTAGAGAAAAAACCATCTTGCAGATTATATTCGATAACACTTTCCATTTCTAAGTCAACCAGCTATGAAAATTTAACTTACGTGAATTATGAATATAAACGACCAAGACAATATCCACATCAATAGACAGTCACGCAATAAAAAAAGAATTGTATTTTTTTACCAGCTCCTTCAAAAACCAGTTGACAATAGATTGTGGAAAAGAATTGCTACGTGAGATAAAAAATGGATATTTCTGCGTAATCTTTATAACCGACGACAATTTGTTTTACAAGGGATACAGTCTTTACTAGAAGTACGACAAGATCATTTCGGACACAAGGTAATGTTATTCGTTTAGTGGAATTTCGAAGATATCAGACATTTTGAACATGTTCCAAGTGGCAGACCTGTAGACGGACGTCTTTATGCTGAGAAAATTGATCGAGTAGACACCGTTTTGAGCAATCGCAATCTAGCTTTAGTAATTAGAAGACGTGAATTTTATCAGCATGATAACACTCCTGCATATGGATCTGGTGTAGCTCAACAAAATTTAGCGAATTAGGGGAAATTTAAGTTTTAACACATCCTGCGTACATTCCGGATATCGCACCATCAGATTACGATTTATTCTGTTCCATGGCTGCTTTTTACGAGGTCGACAGTCCAATACATTTAACGAGATAGAATCAGCATTCCAGGAGTTTATAATCTCTAAACCGAAGGAATGGTATCGGCGAAAAATTGAATTGCTTGAGAAAGATGGATGGCTGTCAAAGAAATAATGGTTTGTATCTTGAAAAATGATGTCGTTTTTGTAAAATTATTTGTTAAATAAATGTTGACTTTATGCACAAAGACTTTTCGAACAGCCTAGTAGTATTAAATTTTGGCAAGTGTGTATGTTTCAATATATATGCGTTAAATTTCCAAAATAGACAAAATATTCATAAAAATAAAACAAAGAAATTGAGAGCAGAGAAAAATATTTCTCTTACTCGAAATGATCCATTTGCACCGTCATCTATTTCCAAGGTGTAACATTCCACTGGGGGCCCAGGATAAGGCTGCCAAATAACGGTAATGATATTACTTTCTACTCGACACTGTTCTCTCCAGATTATTGGGGCGTTTGGCGCTAAAAGGAAACGTGAAATTAAATACAATCTTTCATCAAATCACCACCTTCGGAATCCAAAGAAACTGAGCCTAAGGAACTGGGATATTGGGGATCTAGAAAAATAATGAGAAAAATAAATCTTTCACAAAATTCCTGATTAATCAATAAAAGAATGTAAGGGAAAAGATTGATGAACTAATTGGTGAAAAATCAAACAAGAGAAATTGCATGTTTACTTTGATTTTCTGTTAATCTTATGGAGGAGATTGCCGATCGTAAAATGTCTACGTTAGACAATTTCAGATCAAAATCTGTGGATGTTCGCGGCTTTAATTCAATCTCTTGGAGGAATGCTTGTTCGGCAGCAGTCACTTTTGTGATGAGAGAATAGGAAACCTGAAACCCAGTTGTCAATGTAACATTTGTCGTTATATTCCACAATTTTATAAGAAATTAATTAATTTTCTTCCATCAACGATTGAAGATAAAAACATGTCCCTTTGTAAAAGTGCTACATTTCGAATTTTCATTTTCTTCAAATGTACTAATCTTTATTATGTTATAACTATTTTGCAGGACATTCATTATAATCAATATTATTGGAAATTATTAATGGAATTTAATTATTATTGGAATTTATTAAGAATTATTATATTACATAAATAATAAAAAAATAAAAAATATTAAAAATAATTATAAAAATTAATATTTTAAAATTAAGAAAAAATAATAATATACTAGTATTAATATTATTTTTATTAAAAATAGTATTAACCCAGTCTTAAAAATTATAATTGTTATAAAATAATAACAGCGATTGTGAGTATTTAAATTGATTTTTAATTTTTTAATTTCTATATTGTGCCTAATTAAAATTTTAATTAATTTAATTTTAATATTTATTTTAAAATAATTTTTATTGTCATGAGTTCCGATATTTAATGGCACAATATATTCATTTATTAAGAATGGAACATTTGTTTCGGTATTATTGTTTTAAAAAGCATTTAAAATCTATTGTTCAAACTATGACTGATTTTTTGTTGATATCGCTGCTAACAGTGATAATGAAAATATAAATTAAAATAAAATAATAAAACATCAATAAAAATGTCAAAAACACATTTTATTTGACTTCTAAATAAATTATTATCATCAGGTCGGAAATTTTTCCCATTAAATATTTAAATATAATTACTTATTATTTCAATATTATATATTCTCTATTCGCCAAATTCCAAAATTTCATAAATAATCAAATTAAATTAACCCCCAGCAATATTCTCTCAGTGAGAGTCCTCAATGTCTACAATCCTCGGGCTTTATTTTTCCTCAAATCTAATTAAGCCAGGCTTCAACTTTGACATTTAAGAAATTTGTTTATTAATTATAAACGACGGATTTAATCAATATTATTTTAAATGTCTCACTGGATTATCTTAATCGACGGAGGGCTTTATGTTATGGCTTTTTCTAAGTCTTAGGAATGCGCATTTGACAAATTGTCAGTCATAAAAACTACGGACTGTTGAGAGCTAAACACGAAAATATTGATATAAAATTACGCTTTTTTAAAACGATTTTGAAGTTTTTACTTTTGTAATTTTGCGAACCGTGAATTCAATCAAGAATTCCTGAAAAAGTTTATCAGTTTATCTGAATTTTTTAATTTTTTCAAAATTGTAACAGGTTAATTCCATCAAATACATTTTTAAAATTATAATTAAATTATATATTATTAAATTCCATCATGTTTAGGTATATTGTAAAAAATCCTTTTTCTATTAATAAAAATTTTTTTTAAGGTGCTCAAGCTAAATGGATTAAAAATATATATTTAGGCAGTTTTCTCTTTGGTGTGAAGAAATCATCATGCGAACCCCAGAAAATGTCTATCTCATATAATAATAATGAGACTCTATTGTTTTCAAACTGCAAATTGTGAGTTCAAAGACTTAAATCGGATGGCTTCGACTGAAATCAATAACATCAAGTCAAGAAAAACACTTTAAAGAAAAATAATTGCAAAATGTTCGTTCAAGAAACCAAAACTGTAGCTAAGGAAAGAGAAATTTTCCGACGATAAATAAGCTTGGAAAATTTCAGGAAGAAAGAAATTAATCCTTCATGACTTTCAATTTCCAAAAAGTCTTGCAACAGCCTACTCTCCTCCCGGTGAGTCATCTATTGGTTTCATTTATTCAAATCAGTGAAATACTTCTTGGTAGATAAGATTTTCACTATGTACGCAATGTTCAATATTGATAGACCAAATCTATTGATTAAAATTAATTGACTGGAAAAAATGTATAGTAATAGTTATGCAGTACAGTTGATGGAAGAATCGGGCTATGGACGAAATATATTTTGATAAATTTCAATGTACGTATTACAATAAATATAAAAAATGATAAAAAGGAACTAAATTTAATGGAATCACTTACTTAGACAGAAAATTTTATTATTTATTAATTTATCATATTTTTTTGAAAGTAATCTTTTAATTTAATAATTGAAAGAAAAATTATTTGTTGTTTTAATCTCACAAATATTTCACTTTAATAGAATTAATGAAAAAATTTACAGTTGGGAAAAAGGCAATTTTCCTTTATTTTATTTATTGTTTAATTACGAAAAATAATAGAAAATCTTTTAATGACTCTTATTTCACATAGTCCCTAAAGATATTCACGTAGTCCCTACAATCCATATTGCCACTTTTTAATGTCTTAATTATTACATTTTTATTGTTTTTAAAGAAATCACTTTGATTAATTCATTTATTGTAACATTTTATTTTATTTCTCTAACAAAAGAAAATTGAAATAAATTCCTTTTAACTGTAATTAATCCTTCCTCGCTGTCAATTAAACGCATCTCTTTTAATTATAAATTAAATATTTTAGTTAAATAAAATAATTTAATTTTTTCTTAATTTTTGCTTCATTATCTGAAAATGACGGTTATCTTGTTAAGATAAATCGTTGGTTTTGATTTCATTAAATATCACAATCGTTTCTAATCTTCTAAAGAGTCAACGTATAAAAAATTCTTTAAAATATTCACGGATATTTATCTCGTCAACTTATTACCAGATTTCCCTTAAATAAGTCCAAGGTTTATTTCCGAGAATACCTAATAAAAAATTACCTTTCAATTATCTGTACTAAATATATAAAAATGTACCAAAAATAATATAGTTAAAACTACAGCTAATCGCGTTTTTTGATGACATGTGGTATTAAAAAATCAATTTTATCACAAACCGAAAATCTTTAAAAACTAAAACAAAATTCAAAAACAACCCATCAAAAAATAAGCCTATTGTCCTATTTTCGACAGGGCTTATTTTCGGGGAAATCAGGTAGGAATAGTATTAAATTTGATTGAATAATCATATTGAAAAGATAAAAATTCAACGAAATACTAATCTATTTGTATTAAGTCATTCTTATAATGAAACCTGTGAAAGCCGGAACTCTAAGGCTCAAAAATCTTTCTTCAAAGTTAATCTTAAAGAATGATTTCTGAATTCTGCGTATCAGAGTTTTTCAGTTTTAAAAAATATTTAATATGTAAAATTATTTAAGTGGACTTTAAAATGCAATTTTTTGTTTTTTACCCACTTCCGTCTTAAACAGGTTTGACTGTATATCAATAAATCAATTAAAACAATGTTATTAATTCAGAACATAAATTGTTGAACATTCATTAGTGTATTTATTCAAAGGACAAAAAACCAAGTGCTATGAATTTCTATTACTATGGATTGCAACGTTTCTTAGAACAAAATTTAAATTTTAAATGCAGTTAATATTTGTCTTCATTGAGAACTTTGATAACGATGGAAAAAGATTTACAAAACAGTGACAATTCACTTATTTTGTAAGTGGAAAAATATTGTAGAAACTATTAGAGGTATACATAAGTTTCCATCGCTCACATATTTTGACATTTTAAGATTATTATAACAAATACGCTTTGTTTGGAAAAATTTATTTAAGTAAATTATTATAGATTATATTGATTATACATCACATTTTATTTCAATTAGCTGACTTATTTCAAGCAATAATTATGAAAGTTGATGAAATGCATATTGTTCTTTTTCTATCAATACAAAACATCTGCAGGACCAGCCAAACTAATTTGCACAACTTATAGCGATGAACAATAGCCGAGAGCTCATCTCGTGAATGATTTAGATGCTTTAGAACTGGCGATATCGATTTAAAGGATAAAGATCGAATTGAACGAGTAGGAAGCTCTTAATCGAGTGTTAACCCGGTGAGAAGGTTGTGTGACAGAGCAGTGACATTCGACGCTTGTATCAGATGTGGAAAATTCTAAAAGAAAGAAAATGGATTTCTCATGAATTATCTGAGAATAGTATGATCAAATAATTCTACATTTGTCTTTTTTTTCGCAGACACGAACAAAAAGCATTTCTGTACAGAATTGTGAACGAAGATGAAAAATAAATAGATTATTATAATATAAATCGCAAAAGGTCGTGTGTAAATCCTGGAGAACCGGAATCTTCACAGCCAAAAAGAAATACTCATGCTCACAAGGTCCTCCTGTGAATCTGGTAGGAAATGCAGGAAATGCTTTATTATGAACTATTAAAACCATCTGAGACTTTTACTGTGGAATTGTAATACAGCCAATTGAGGCAGTTGAACAAGCAATTAACTGCCAAACGGCCATATTTTGCAATCAGACAAAATAAAGTTCTTCTGCATGACAATGTCAGAACACATGTGACATTAAGAACGAAAGAAAATATGATGGTTTTAAAATGGGAAATTCTACCACAATCAGCACATTCCCCAGATATTGCCCAACGGATTTTCACCTATTTCGTTCTATAGACCTTGAATTTTCTGATTTACACTTTAACAATGTTGAAGAGGTTCAATAATTATTTGATAATTTTATTCAATTCAAGACCAAAGATTTTTTCATGTTGGTATTAATCTTTTGCCTGAAAATGGAAATAGTTAATAATGACGGGAAATATTTTGATTAAATGTACCATATTATTTGTTATTTATTAATAAAAATTCATTGTCTTAAACCGATGAAAACTTATGCACACCCCTAATAATATTGATTACGCATTTTATTAATATATCTGGTCTGAGTAGTTTTTTTCATTTAAAATTTTTTGTGACCAAATGACATTATTTATGAAAAAATCCAAGTTTTTGATGTGAAAATTTTGTTTGTTTTAATATGTATCTTTTCTTACCGAACACAAATATCCCGGGAAACTGCAGCATCACTTTTAGATCTCCAAAAAAATCAGTAAAAAGTCGATATTGTTTTTTTTATTACTTTTTAAAATACATTTTTAAAACTTGTCATATTTTTTCAATGAAAAAACATTAAAAAAAACATTGTTACAATCAAATATTATTCGTTTATTTATTATAACAATAGACATAAAATATCCGGTGTGAACCAATGATAGCGAGGTTAATAATTAAAAAATAATTATAATTAATATTCGTAATTGAGAAATAATTACATTACGAGATAATTAAATAAAACTCGCTGAAACCGTTTGGCTGTCAATAATAAAATAAAATAAAATAAAAAGTTGGAAAATATATTTTCAAAGAATGTGAAAATGTGAATTGTGATAGCGCAAGGGAAACATTTCCTGTTTCAACGTAACAAGACATTCGTCAGAAAAACACTGTTTTTTAGACAAGAAGAGAGATTCCTGAGAGCTGAGTTTGCTTCTGCATTTCCACGATTTTTCAGATTTTCAAACTACAAATGCGTGATAAATTTGGCTCGTAATATTTCCATTTTTCGTTCCAGGGAGAAAAGTTTCAAAATGTCAATCTCAACGAATTACGCCTCTCGTGTGTTCATGTCTGCTACGAAAATTCATTTGTGAGGCGTTGTTTCAATTATCAAAAAATTATTATTGAATAAATTTTTTCAAATAACAATTTTCGATTGTTTATTTCTCGATGGAAAAATATAGTGGCAATATATTCATGGATGGTCTCTATTATTGGTTTCTTAATTTTAAATGTTGTCCTATTGTCATAGTTGTATTTTCGAGTTGTCATTTTTAATAACAATATTAGACTAAAGCAATCATAATATATTTCAGAAGATCCTATAATTCAAACAAACTTTGCCAAAATGGACTTCACCTTTTTTTTAATTTAATTATTTTTTATTACAGAAATGCATCCATATTTATTATGGCATTTTTATTTACAATTTTTACATTAAAATTTTAATTATTAAAATTAATTAATAACCATTGGAAACTGTGACTTATAAATTTTTAACATAATTTTAAAAACCTTTAATTATAAACATTTAATAAGTGTTAATTTATGTTCTAGGTCCTTATTTTACAAAATTCATCCAAACTAATTGTTCGAACCACTGCTCATAATTAAAATAATAAAACTAATACACGACTGTTTGTGCTAGGCTATCGATCTTTGCAGATTTTCACTCATTAAGATTTTCCATTTTAAAGTCGCTTCGATATAATATATCGAAATTATCGATTTAAAAATATATTTAAACAATCCATGATTTCTAATATTAGAGAAACCTCAATTTAAATTTTGTCCGGATTCTCAAATCGCACCCTGTATATAAACACTCAAAAACACTCGACAGATTCCTACAATATATCACATACACCATTTTTATAATAAAAATAAACTAAATATAAAAAAGTGGAAAAAAATTTTTTGTCAGACTTGTTTTATAATTAATTAAGAATTCGACTCTATAATTATAATTATAATTTTTATTATGATTATTTCGTCAGTATTTTAATTAAGGCCATTTCTTCGAAAAAAATAATAAAAATAATAAAAAATTGTAATAAACTATTAATTAATTAAAATTAAAATTAAAAATAAAGAAAAATAAATAATGAAATAAAAATTTTTACAAATAAAAAAAAATAAATTTTCTATTTTAACAAAAAATATTTTTATCAGTGTTCCCTTTTTATTAATTATTTTTAAGAATTTTGAGGATAAATTTTAAGATTTTAATTTAAATTTAGAAATGGTCATTTGTGAGAGGTCTACTGTAGTAAAAATAATAATAAATCATAAAAATAATAAGTTATAAATTTAATAATAATAAAGATTATAATTAATCTAAAACAATCAATGAATAAAGGAAAATCAAGATGTATACCAATAAAAATGCAGTTGGGTCGCTTTCCTTCAGCATCTCAATACAAAATTGAAGTAGACCGTTAGCTCTACCTAAAGCCGCCGTTGCCTGATGAATGTGATCCTTGAATTTTGAGTTCTTCCTATCTTTCTCCACCTTCAGCTGTGCTATTAAGTCTATTTTCTTTTGTTCCAAGCAACGGATTATCCCGTCTATAGCTGCAACGAGCTCTTCTTCTTTTTTGGGAAAATTTCTCTGAAATAATAAAATTGAAAATAAATAAAAAAATTCTTAATAAAATAATAATAATTAAATAAAATAATAATAATAGTAATAATAAAAAAATATAAAATAATAATAACAATGTTTATTTTTATGATTAAAATAGAAATTAAAATATTTAATTCTTCAAAATATGGAATAGGAACAGTGAAATATTTTTATGATTTCCAAATTTCGTGTTCCCTTGGAAATCGATTTGTCTTTTTCCAGTTGATTTACTTTTCCATTTACCATTTAATAAATTTATAATCTTTTAAAGAGCAAAATTAATATTACAAAAAGAAAAATGAGAGACTTAAGACAAAATTGAACAATATCTCAACAAAGTCATTTTAAAATATTATTCAGTTGAAAATTTTTTAATTTATTATTATT
>JBBMKC010251354.1:0-10329 GCA_037834085.1 Bipalium vagum | reverse complement strand
ATTATTATTATTATTATTATTATTATTATTATTATTATTATTATTATTATTATTATTATTATTATTATTATTTGTTCGTTATAGTACTAATTTAAAAAAAGTCTAAAAATCAAGGCTGCTTAAAGCAAAACAGATTAATCACCTTTCACAAATTATATATCTCTAATAATATTTAATATTTTTAATTATATATATATTGATCAGATTCTAAAAAAATAAATAAGGAGTTGGATATTATTATAAAAGGATAGCAAATAACACATACCGGAAGAGAAAGACAAAACAGATCATCATGAAACGATCAGTAAATTAGTAACTAATAAAAATGTGAAGAAAAGCGATTATATTCAAAAGAAATTAAAAAGCATGAATACAAAACGGTACTAAATATCATTTTCACCAGGGTTTCCAGCCTTCAAGAACGTAATAGAGAAAGCTGTAGAACACATACATTTAAAAGTAATATCAATTACGGTGAAAACGGAAAATTATTTAAAAATTAAAACTCCAACGCCTGCAATATTGCCAGCTAAAATTGTCTACCAATTTAAATGTCATGGATGTAATAGGCTTTCATAGGAGAGAAACAGCGTCACCTCAGGACACGTATTGGTGAAAGTTCGCAATTAAGTAGAACAAGTAAAATTTTAGACCACTGAAAGAATTGCGTTGTGCGAAAAGGTAAAGTTACCGATTTCGATAATATCGATGAACTGAATATATGTGAATCATTTTTAATAAAAGAATGGCAACAAACCATTAATATTGAAATAGGAGAAAGTTAAACGCAATGGATTTTCGAAGTACTCTCTGATAATTCAAAAATATTATTTTAAAAATTAAAAAAAATAATCATAATAATTTTAACCAACCAGAATTTTCCAAAAATAATTTAATTAAAAAAACACTACTATCACTTAATGGAATAAAATGTTTAATATAAATGACTGATGAAGATCGGACAGGAAAGTTCAAAACATGTTTCATAATAATGAATTTTTTAAAAAATTATATTGTAAATCGATGAAAATCGATTATTTGAAAAATATATTGATTATGTTCACAAGATTAAAAATAATATTTAGATTATGTATAATAAAAAATATAAAAATCAAAATGAGAAATGATACGAATAAAAAAAATAATTCTATGATTAGACGTTTACTAATTTTTTTTTTCAGAGGGAACCGACAATTTAAATATCGTTTTCATGAGATTGAAGGGTTGACAAAATTATCACCAATATTTACTTTTCTCCTTTATATCAAAAGTACCAAAACTCAATTTTAAACATGTAGAGAACAAAAAAAAATATTTTTTTGCTCAGCTTCAAATTATTAACAAAAGAAATTGTCCCGAACTCATATTCTCATTTCTTTCCTACATATATTTCTCTTATTTTACATCTCACTTGATGGGTGATATGAGTGGCATTTTGATATAATTCCCTGAACATGCCCTCGATCGGAATGCTAAATATTTAATGAATTAAAATTCCATATCTCACGCCCAACCCAGTGGTAATCCTTTAGCGCAAGAACCGACATCTTCATATCTCCAGAGAATTCCTTCCGACTCAAAATTATCGTACTTTCATATAAAAATAAGTTATAAATGAAATATTGTAATGTGTACCGCAAATTCTGAATAGAAAATTGTAAATAGATGTAATGTAATTTTTGCAAAAATTAAATAATTATAATTTAATTAATTATATATTATTTGGAAGATTACTAAATCAAACCGCGAGGACGTATCCTCTCAATGCGTGTAAAGCTCAATTTTAGAGTTCTAAACTTTTTAAAGAAGAATAAGTAAAACATCAAAAATATTTATTTCTTAACACTGGAACACTTTATACAGATATTTCAGAAAAACGTCCTGCTGGTAACTTGACAAACGTAGCCAGTACAATATTCACCCAGGAGTGCAATGTTCAGTCAATTTTTTTTCTTGAAATCTCTCATATTGATTTCTTTAGTTTAGAAAATACCCGTTCGATCGGGCTTAGGCCATATGAAGAAGCCGGTAAAAACTTAAACTGAGAACAACATTCGCTTGTACTTTCTTCCCAATATTTTGCTCGGTGAATTCGAGCGTTATCCAATATAATGATGTACTTCTTTAACATGATGCAGACATGCATGTTATAAGTAGTGGTTCGAGCAATTAGTTTGCTTGAATTTTTTTTAAATAAGGACCTCACGCCTAAATTAACAATTATCAAATGTTTTTAATTTAAAGGTTTTAAAAATTATAATTTTACGGTTTTTTTAATATTTAAACAAATATTTTAAATAAATGTTAGTTAATTTAATAAAAAACGAGGTACATTTTTGAACAGTTTGTTTAAGTAATCAGATTTAGGAAATAAATTATTGCCTTGATCTCATATTATTTAAAATGAAGTCATGTGGTAAGACTTAGGAAGTACTTCGACTCTACCAGAAATAATGAAGTCAACTCAACAAGATTTTCTTCAACAATATTTATCTCTCATAATTCTGTTTATCTCTCTGTTTGAGCTGAGACAGTTTTCCCACAATTCTGCTGAAGCCTATTTCCAAAAAATTTGATCCTTCTCCACCAGGTATTTCGACACAATATCCACCATATCTCTCCTTATTCTCATCAATTATTCTCCTGACAGTCGAATAATTTATACCCAATAATCTTGCCTTTCGTTTCACTTATGTACATCGGTTCTTGAGTTTTTTCTTCCAAATATTCTTGCTTCATTATTTTTGATGATTTCAATACTCATATTCATTTAATTTAAACAAATAAATAACTGTGAACTAGTTAGGAAATAAATAAATACATTTTTAATGTTTTACTTAGTTTTTCTTAAAGTCAAAAAATCTGAAATTCAGCTTTACATGATTTATAACAAATGTGGGATAAATCAATAAAACGATATTAGGTTATGATATTTTTCATTGATTAGAATTGATTCATTTAAACAAAAAAAATATTATTAAAATTTAATGCAACCAGGTCACTTAAATATTTTATAACTTTTATTATAATAATAATAATTATTACATTATATTATTGTTAATATTTTATTATTATTATTATTATTATTATTATTTGTAAATAGATATTTCATTGTTCATAATAACTTTTAGAAATTATTAATAAAATAAATTCAATAAATCAAAAATCAATCGTGAAAATCACACTTGTCATTATGAAGTAAACAGAAAAGGAACTATTTTCGTTTTGGTTTGAATTAAAATATTTACTTAAACTAATATATCTGGTCCCGAATTTTGTACGAGGAATTTATTTATATATTTCTTTGAATTCTTTTAACCACATTTTATACTTCATTAAAATTTATTTGGAACTTTATTATTCAGAACAAAAAGCCTGTCCAACTTAGTGATACAGATTCGGACGCCTATTCTAAATATCTAAAGTCGAAAAGAAAAATCGGACTGTGAGTTACTTTTATTTATATTTTTGTATTGAAACACGACGTAAAGAATACTGGAAAAGTGTACAAAAGTAAAATAAAAAAGATTTATAACAATTTGAAATGACTGAAAAAGTTCACTGTTCACCGGAAAAAATCAAAATTTAATGTCTTATATTTGCTGATTTTCCCTTCAAATGAATTCAGTCACCCTTTCTTCATAGGCCGCTTAATATCTTAATTAATAATTTAACAAAATCTGCGAAATATCTGACTCGAAAATCTATTGATTGTGTTAGCCAATGATTAACATTCTTTCAATAAACAAATAAAAAACTGCACGTAAGCTTAGAAATTGTATTTCATTTTAACTCAAAGACACAACTGTAACAACTGTAACACCACACTAAACACCCTTTTGAAAGTGACATGGTGATAAATCAGACGAGAATGAGAGTTGACGTTGTCATCATTCAGAATAATTGGCTGAAGTAATGTATTTCACAATCACTAAAACGTTACCAGGACATTACTCGTTCATCAAAAAGGTTACAAATTGTCTTGATATTTTTACGCAAATTTAGAAATATATTAAAAGCGTAATCATTTTTCGAAACATTAATTATAAATCGAAACATATTCAATAGTGCTAATTAAATCAATATTCGATAATATTTATTAAAACAATTCCAAATTGAAATTTGAAAAATTTCGGTTTTAACATTCTTTGGTTTTGTTCCATTTAGAAATTTTTATTTATTTTGACCAATCCGATCGGTTCTCGCTAAAATTCTGAGTAATTAATATATTTATTAAACCTATTAAATTCCAAACAATACTTCTATTACTTTATTATTAAGGTAACCGGAACAGTAAAAATCGATATGTTTCTTATACCTTCATTTATAGAGAAGATTTAATAAAACCATGACAAAATAAACAAATAATATATTTTAATACATGAAAACTTATTTTTCAAGGCGGTCTTCACATCGGTTCACAAATCTTTTTCGACGTTAATCATTTCTTTTTGATGAGATTTACCCAAGCCCTCTACATAGTTCTTTACTTGAGCCATAGGATCCTTATTTGATTTTAATGTTCTGCCAAGAAGCCATAGTCTATCCGGGAACCGGAAAGACAGTAGATCTAGCAAAATATAAAGAATACTCTATATTATAGAATATGTACATTATGATGGTTGCGGTAACATTTCAGATTATATTTGATGTACTATATTTATTTATTGACTCCGAGTCCGTTGATTTATTATTGAAAAAAAAACACATTTTCTTCAACATATGTCATCGTCTTACAATATTCGAAGATTCCAAGGGATGAGCTTACTATTCTCCCTCTAAAGGTTTTATTTTACTAAATTGTTATATTTAATGAATTATATATTATATTGAATATTATATTTATTGAATTATTATATTTTATTGAATTGTTATATTTATTGAATTATTTTTTTAGTATAAATATAATTAAATTTATGACTCATTTACGAAATTTGGATTTACCTTCGTGATACTAAATTTAAATGAGAAAACCTACGGTGGATAGATGCTGGATAATCATTTCCAAAATAGGTAAGGAGAAAAATCGTTTAAAAGTGATGGCCTTTGTTTCTTAGGCATCCAAAGGAATTATAAATTACCCTGAAAAGACAAAAAAGTAACTCCGAATAATGTACAAGTTGGATGTAATGATTTGCAAAAAAAATCTGCTTTACAGAAGAAAAAATCATTTTTAATATACTTCTTCACACACTTCTTAATTATTTGCTTGGACTTTTCATAAATCTAAAAAAAGTATCGGGAAGCGTTTATCAATGAAGAACGATGTCGTAGTCGTAAATCAGTATTTTATAGACCTTCCGGAATCGCATTTCAAACATGGCATAGAATTATTGGAGTAAAACTGGACTAAGTGTATTGAATTGCTAGGAGATTAATGTCGTATAATAAAAGTATTTTAAATGAAAAATTCAAGTTGTTTCATTTTAGCTTTCACAGGTTTTCACGCAACCCATACAATCTGTAATTACCCATTAGTGACTGAGGAAATTTCAAAAATAAATACCGCCACATTTTTATTGGAAAAAACAAGATTAACTTTCAAATTTTATCAAAATGAAATGTAAATATTCAGTGGAGATAAACAAAAGGAGAACGATGTTAATTCTGACCGAAATAATTAAAGCATTCAATTTTGTCATAAAATTCATACAATTCTTTTATTACCAGAGTTCCAAATTATAATTAAATAAGTAATAAACTCTGAAAAGAGCTGGTGCTAGTTTTATTCGACAAAGCCTAAACAACTGAACTGACAATATTCAACCGATATGGAGGGAAATAATTAAATGTTTGTTTTAAACAAACAGGCTTGAGCAGACAGCTTTTAGAATTCAATATTTGTAAAATGGAAAATTGTACAAGCGACTTCTCTGATTTATCATAAAATTATTTATTAATCAATATTATCGAAAATGAAAATGAATATTTTTATCCAATCACATAAAAAATAAAAATACAATATCACACATTTTAAATTTTCAAATTAAAAATTTTTAATAAATTTATTAAGATTTTTAAAGTTTAATTTAAAATAATAAATAAAAATAAAGTTCAGAAAAATAAATGATTCAAAAATTTTTTAAAAATTAAAAAAATAATTCTTTAAATAATAATTTTTTAATTATGTATATTTCTAATTAATTAAACAATGTATAAATATTTAGCTAATTAACTTTATACTTACTCCATATCATAAAAACACGATTTATTTATTTTTGAAAAGAATTTGTAAGTATGGTTTGCTTAATTGATATAATATTGATTATTATAGATGGCACTATCTAATGATAAGAAAATATTAATCTTAATTCACTATGAGAGGAAAATTATCAAATTACAGCCACAGTACGAAACAACTGAAAGATAAATATGATAGATAAAAATGAAAGAAGAAAACTAAGATATCCAAGAGCTGAAAGATATCAACCAATAGGAGACAGCTAGAATATCACAGGAAATAAATCAAAATGTTATGAATGGGTTAGCGGTCATTCTGTAGAAAATATTAAATTGTACCAACTAAGTGTTAGTGTAAAAAAATTTTAGTTGAATATTTGTTTGATGCACACCCTACATAAAGAATTAAACGTTGATTAAATATTAAAATTCCGTGATCAAATGTCAAAGCTGAGATTTGCTTTATTAAATCAAAATTGTAAAAAAAAATAAATTGGCAACATTAGGTGACCTAAAAGATTTCCTTCACTTTCTAAATAAAAGTCAAATAACTTTATAAAAATAAACATTATTGAATCAATTATGTTCCATTTTGCTGGGTAACATTTCATCATTTATTTTGAAAATTAATAATTAAATTCTCTGTAGAGCTTCTTGAATTTTGAAATTTTTCGTATCCATTGCCATTTATAAAATCATGCATCAATTATTCGACACGAACAACGAATAAACTTATAAACGTGTAATCTTTTTCAAATTTGTGCGGCTAAATAAATTAAATTTATACGTTTAAACAAAATCCATCTATTTTTTAGATTTTGAAAAGGACACTGACTTCTTAGGCTCTAAAAATGAGTTTTGAAATTATTCACAAAACTATTAAAAGGAGGAATTCCTAGATAATATTTATATATTTTTTCGATAAATCAATTTTAAAACTTATTTAATTTGCTGACAAATCAGATTTGACAGAGTTTATTATTTATTATTGTTTATTAATGGTCATTCTGTAGGAAAATATTAAATTTAATAATTTATTTATTTTAGTTAATTTATTTTTATTTTTAAAAATTTATAAAAATATTATTAGCACCAGAATTCAAATTTCCGATAATTTAATAATTAATAAAAATATAATTAATAAAAAGATAATTCGCTGTTCTGATCACGGAGGACATCCACTGAGGAAATTGTATTTATACTAATTCTGATAATTTTCGGCTTCGTCAAAGAAATTTCCTGGAGAAAAATATAAAATGCGAAATATAAATAATTCATTATGGATTAGTCGAAATATTCAGGCCTGGTTCGTTCTGCAGACGCTCATTTTCCTCAAACTGTTGGACTTCAAGTATTCCATTAATTAACTAATTAATGATGTCGTTGTTAGGGAACAGAAGACGTTTAATAATTATTTGCTTTTAATGTATTAAATTTCTTTCTGAAGAAGTCTGTAGCAGCTCTACAGTTTGCTAGACAAACATTTGATAGACTTTTCGTTGTGAGAATTCAGGAAGGCCTCTCTCTGCTCATACACAGTATCTTTTCTATTTAGTTGGGATTTTTGTTTTAATCTGCACCAGGGTCAGATGTTTGTTTAAGCAATTCGGCTGTTTAGGAACCTTTACCTGTAACGGATGGTTTTTTATAATATTTTTATTTTTACCCATGCTTCATTTAAATAACGTGTGGGAAACTTAAATAATTGAGGCATTGTCCAACACAATGAAGCAAAGGCATAATAACGATAAAATATAATCGATTAAGTCTAAATTAGTTATCAAACCATATCTTCTCAAAATCCCTTTCATCAGGGAAAAATATGGGGTCTCTCGAAAATTGAGATTGGTATGTTTATCTTGAGATTTACAATTTACGAAACCAGTGGACAAAATGAGTCCTTAACAAATTTGTCTGCAATCATTTACGACAAATTGGACAGTCAAAAAGCTTCGAAAAAATGTTCATCGTTATTTAAGTGAACAAATGGAAAATTGAGGACTCGGACCTTTTGTTAAGAAACAGAAACAATGAACTGTACAAAAGGTGAAGAACTGAAGCAAAATTTGCGAGCATTGTGAATCATGGATATCCTTTGTTTTTGAGTTTTAATTTTCTCGGTAGCATTCCAAAAATGACAGGAGCTGTGTTACGAAACTTTACCTTACCCATCATTCGTCATACTGATTTGTCTTGGTGGGACATGTTTACGGTTTAATACATAGGAATAGGTTCAACAATCAAGAGGAGGTGAAAAATAAAAAAAAGGGTATAAAAAAATTGAAATATTGAGAAAATGTGGAATCTGCGAATGGTGATCATTTTGATTACGTAAAAATCATTTTTTGGTGACTTATGGAGTTTTGATTTGTGATATACCAAAGTAGCAGTGCTTCTTCTTCGAGCTAATATATGTTCAAATACATTATCAATTTTCAGTGTTTTCGGCAGTCATTAAAGAGATTAATGAGATCATGGTAAATTTTAATGATATTAAATACATTAAGTATTAAAGAATTTTATTTAATGAAAATAATGGAAACAGATTTTTAATATTTTTTTTATTAACCCTCTTGTTCTGCTTTTTATTATAACTACCATATATTAATATCATATATCATTAATTAATTAAATACTTAGTTAATGCTTTTTTAAATTCACAAGTATTTATGGGACATGGTATATTGAAATTTGTTATCAATTTATTGATTGGTTTATTAAAATTTAATAATGATAAAATTTAGAGGTATTTTCTGAAATTTATAATAACAAAAATTTATCATGGTCTGATTACCCTCTTTTGTTAATAACTAAAAATCGAAATCAATGTTATTATAAATTTTAGAAAATACCTCCAAATTTTAGCATTATTAATTTAATACATTTTACTTTTAATACACTGATAAAAATTATAATAATACATTAAATAAAATTCTTTAATACTTAATACATTTCATATTAAGAACAAAGTAATTTTTATTAAATTTTTAAATTAATAAACTATTTTATGTGAATATACACTGCATTAAACATATAAAATGATTTTAAAATTAAAATTTCCCATCGTCTGATTGGCTTCATTTTGATTACTGGTAATAGTGAGAGTATTGAAAGTACTACCAGATCAATTAATCATTGGTTGATTATGGAAGAAAGATCCAACATCCATAAAACCAAGATGAGTGGATGATATTTTGATTTTAAGTTTTTAAAGATATTTTTAGTCAAAATGTTTACAAAACGGCTGAGAAGCTATTTCAACAGGGGAGTGCAACAATAAAGAATTGTGTGAAAAGAGCTGACATGTCAATCGATCTATTCAAAATTGAAAATAATGGTTTTCTTTCCACTACAAATGACAAAATAAAAACGCTCGTTTTTCTGAGAAGAGAAAATTTTCTGTTCAGTAAAACAAAATCTTTTAATTTTTTTGAATTGATTTCTTTTTTTTACAAAGAAAACGCTGGAAATCATTATATATCCCTGTACCATGGATATTAAAGCCGAATATGAATATTTCTGTCCCTTTATTGAATTTTCCACGGGTAATTTCGTATTGAGATGTCCACACACTGAAACACTTTAGGACATCGGCTTATCATACCTATATTAAACCATAAAATATAATATACGGTATATGTAGAACAGATAATTGGGTCAGATGTTTTGCGAAAATGGCAAGACCGGTTTTATTTTTGCCCAAAAATTTCGATTACATAAATCGTTTAATTTCTTTGGGAAAATAAAGATAAACATTCAAAATTATCACGGCGAAGCCCGTCCAAATGATTTTGGGAAAATATTTCCAATCTCCAAGTTACTGATTTGCAGACTATTTGATATTATATCCAAAGCATTCCTCCCAATTCGCAAGGGGCAAAAGATATATGAAATACCAAGGCCATGTGGAAAGATATTTTCTTTGGGAAATATTAATAAGGAAATTCTGTTTTATTCATTTAAACAATTTATAGCTCTAAATTTAAAGAAAAATTATTTTGTTAATTGTACTGGACGACGTGTCTTAAGTAGTTCAGCTCGATGACATTTGAAAACGACAAATACTTTTCTTGATAGTTCTTTATCAAAATTTTTATAAATAGTTGAATAATTTTCTTTTAAAATAATTTCGGCCAAATAAATATTATT
>JBBMKC010251343.1:0-10329 GCA_037834085.1 Bipalium vagum | reverse complement strand
ACCCCTCTGAGAACAGGAATAGCATCCGTCAAGATATTCTGGCATTCATATCTTGTACTTATTCCTTTATATAGTTCCTGGATTAGCTGGATAGATGCTTCTGATAGTCCACTTTTTTCCAGAGTGATCCAAAGAAGCTGGTGTGGAACACTACCAAAGGCATCAGCAATGTCAGTTCAACAGATATGGACAGGTGAGGAGCCATTTCTAGATTTTTCCATTACAGCGGTTATAACACCATTATGTTCAGCAGAGCCGTCGTGAGAAAACAATGCTTTCTGATTCGGACTGATCAGTGAGCCTAGTTGTAGCCATTTCATTATTCTTTGATTTAGTATCAAAATATAAATTCGATACGAGGTATCCACTATTGCAATTGGACGCCAGGAGGAAACAATGTGAGATGATTTATCTTTTCCAGGTTTCAATATTAATTTAGTTTTGAAAGACTTCCATTGAATTGGAACAATGTCATACGTTGTAATGAAATTGAAGATTGCTTGCAGGAAGATATGATCAGGGTCTATCACTATCCAGTTCTCATAGCTGATACCATCCGAACTCGGAGATGATTTCGATGTTTTTTTCAGTGCTACCGCGATTTCTGAAACTTCAATATTCCCCTTTATATCTCCTGGAAAGGCTTGAATATCCTCTAGAAAGTCAATTTCTAAGAGAGGAGGACTTGGTTTCTTGAAATAATCTTCTAATTCGTCTTTTCT
This sequence comes from Bipalium vagum, assembly GCA_037834085.1. NCBI lineage: Eukaryota > Metazoa > Platyhelminthes > Tricladida > Geoplanidae > Bipalium > Bipalium vagum. The sequence goes on along the minus strand of JBBMKC010251343.1, from coordinate 9,607 downwards.
GGGAAGTGATGTTGCCATTGATGTTGGTAAAATGGAGTAAAATACATCTTTTGGCGAAGTATTGTAATTTGTTTGGAGTGCATATGCTGATGCCTTTGAGTTTGCAGAGTTGAAAAAACTGATAATTGGTTTCGGAGGTTTTTTGTTTTTTCTCCCCGGATAGAGTGTTTCAATTGCCCTTCTTCCAGCGTCAAGTATTTCGGTCACGTCACTACTTGGATCATTGAGCAACGGTAACTGTTCAATTAGTATTGGATGAGTATTGTTGACCTTCCAACTGAGGAGCATAAGTCTCTGCTGAGATTTGATGTTTTCAAAACAAAAAAGGTATTTTCTCATCTTCTTTATATCAGGTACTATATTTATTTGACCGTTTTCGCAGTAGTCTGTAGCATAAGAAACAAGGAAATAACCACAGTGACTATTGTTTCCTTGTAGAGGTAAATTTCTGTTTACCGATGGTATTAGAAAAAGATCTATTTGTGGATAGCTCAACCCTTGGATTATTTTAGTGAGAGTATTTTGCAGATCCATTTGTCTTCGCAAAAGATTTCCAGAGTATGGATTTAAAAGGAATGTTTCTTTTGACTCCCTATCTGCAAGAAATAGAATCTAGTGTTTTGATTCTCAATGTATCGGCCAAATAATCAATCTCCAATTGAATAATTCAGCGTACGGGAAAAGAGTAAAAAACTGCTGAAGTCTGCTGTTCATCAAGGCTGCGGCTATCCCGGGCCTGATGAAAACAACGCCCTGATGGTTTTTAGTTTGCATCTTATCAGGACTTCAATCGCAGTGCCACTTAGTTAATCAGTGCAGCGATCTTCCTCAGTGATTATGATGTCACTAAGTGGTGCTGAAAAAAGTTGTGGAGATTCAGTAGATTCTGAGTGGGCATCCAAATGGTGATAGAACACGTCCTTGTTCAATGTTAAGCCACACAAGCATCTGTATTGTAGATGTCTGGTGATAGTTTGGTTGTGCTTGATGACCAAATGTTGTTCATTTGTACATGATTTAGCACGAATGCAGAATTGGGCATCTGAACATAAACCACATTGTAGTTTGTTCTTGTTTATTGCAATACCAGAATCAATTTCAGTTTCACCTCCTCCAAACAAGTTGATCATTCCAAAATCTAGTGAAGATTGTTCTGAGTTTAATCCCGAATTAAGATTACGTGAGAATGAGTCGAGGAAATCATTAAATTTCATTGGTGACCTGTATGGTTGTTGAAATTCAGCAGTTTGGGCTGCTGGTCCTGGTTTTGCTTTATTTCGCCTTCTGTTTTTTCTTTTTTTGACCACTGTTATTTCAGCTTCTGATATTGTCACGTTCATAATTTCAATTTCTGGTTCCAAATTGTTTTTTAGTGGCTCCAAAAATGAGCATTCTACAATCTCAAATTGTTCCTGTCTGGCAAAATGAATTAGAGGCATATCAACGTCCTCATATTCACTGTCTGTAATTGTTAGTGAATCGTTGTATTCTTAAAGGTTGATATTTTCAACATTTTTAATGTCATTTTCGACAATTTCATTGATAGGATCATTTGGAGTAATGGTTTCACAAGTCTCAACCAAAGTAGCAGTAGGAGATGATAATATATTATCGATGTCAATTAAGTTATTTTTAATAATATTATAATTATTAACTTCGGACACTGCATCCAAGTCAACGTTAGAGGAAGGAAATTTATTTAATTGATTAACGTTAAGATTAACACATTTTTTTCAAAGAAATTAATTTCAGAAAGGACACATCGGGTGAGGATAATAGGATTAGAATCAGTCGTCCATGAGGGAATAGAGCGATATTGCCTTTGTATCAGGTATTTTGTTTAATATCTTGTTTTTAATAGTAGGATATTTAGTGAGAAGACCATTAATAAAAGGTGATATGTCATCAGAGTTATCCAGAGAGCATATAATGATATAAAGGTATGCATAGAGATTTGAGATTTTATTCTTTGGACATTTGACTTTATTTCAAAGTAGTGAAGTAAAGCAACACAATACACATAATGAATTAAACTATTTAGCAGGCTTTTTTAAAATTTAAAATTTCAAGATTAAGAAAATCTTACAGAACTCAGAGGAATCGTGGAATTGTAGAATATTTAGAAATTTATTGTACTTTGTAAATTTTTAGGGGATTTCTTAAGGGGAATTGAATATGAGTTTTATCTTGTTTTCACCACGACTTTAATTTTTAATTGTTAAAAATTGAAACGATTACTGATAAATATGCCATTAGTATATGAAGGACGTAAACAAAAACATTTTTAAATAAAGAAAATATACGTAAATTTCAACGAAAAAATACCATATTTGGTTCAAATTTTTATCAGTCAATCAATACAGGATAAACGGATCAGAATCAGGAAACAGTTTACATCAGTTCAGTAACGTTGTTTTGTTGTATCTTTCGCTAACTTCTTCATTGAGAAAAATAAATACCTTTAAACATTCATTATGCTTCCGAATTGCTACGGACTATCTATAGAGAGATGTTACCAGTGATTCCATCCATATTCAAATGCAGTAACCTAGATAATAATTTGTTTATTGAAAGATTTTCAGTTCAAATTATTTGATGTTTCATGTTTACTAGTAAATATTTTGATAAACAAATAATTTGTGATTAAATTGGATTAGTTAACTTATCGATTAAAATTTTATTATAAACATAATACAAACATTGAAAAAATTTTATAAAAAATACAAAATTTGAGATTAAATATTCAACGTTATAATATCCAGATATTAAAAAAATATAAGACAGAGTGTGCCAGCAAAATCCGGACAAAGTTTAATTAAAATTTATATTTATGCTTGGTTTTATTTATACGAGTTAACATTTGTTTAAACATGCTATAATTGTCCGTAAATTGCCTACAATTTTCAAAATGGCAAATTTGGAATATTATCGAAGAGTCGCTATTCTCGAAAGTCTTAGCACTGGAAGAACGCCAGCTGAAAAAATTAATTTCTTTGGGTACCCACGATGGATAGTGTACGATGTCGCACAAATATATAGGAGATCGGAGATGTCTGAAGGAACCTCTAGTACAGCTAAAAGAAAAATACATGATAAAGAAAGAAAAAAAAGGACCGCGGAAGTTTTTCAAAGACCTCAGCAGCTAATAATTGAAGATCCTGGGACCTCTCTGGCAACAACTTTGACGAGAAGTATAACAAAGCTGAAGAGAACCTAAGATATACTTGAAACGTTCTAAAAATACGATAAATACTGTCTGAGGCTAAGAAAACTAAAAGAGTTGTTCGGTGGAACTTTTTACTCAAATCACTGAAGAATGAAGTAGCGAGTCGTCTTAAGTTTTTCTCCGATGAGAAAATTTTTACAGTTGATGCCAAAATTAACCAGCGGAGTGATCGTTAGCTTGCCCACGATATTGAAAATATGTCTGAAGTGTCAAGGACAGAATTTCCAGCCAATGTTCTGGTAATAGGCGTAATCTCTAGTGAAGGTGATATCATACCCCAACACTTCTTGAAAAGGGTGAAACTATTACCAAGGAAGTACAGATTCTGAGTACAGTAGTGAAGCCCTGGATGGAAACCGTTGCTTCTGGAAGACCGTACATCTTTCAATAAGACGGAGCGCTCTCTTATACAAGTTATTTAGTTCAAAACTGGCTGTCCGATAATGTTAACATGTATTGGAGCAAGGAATTCTGGCTCCCAATTAGTCCAAATTTTAACCCTATGGACTATTATGTCTGGAGCGTTCTTGAAAGGGTTACTAACAAGTCGAGACACCCTAATCTGACATCTCTACAAAATTCCAATTAAGTTTGTTTTGTAATAATTGTGATATTTGGTCAGATATAAATACATTTCTTTGTTTATTTACATTAATTTTGAAGGCAGTCGTAATTGATTATTGACGTCACTTGTCTTTTTCAATTTATGATATCACATTGTGTTAAATTATACATTTCGTCATTGTATTTTCTAAAATTGTATTATGATACAAATAATTTTTTATTATATTTGAAATATTATTAATTTAAAAATATTTATTCATTTTATTTATTACTATTTATCTGACAACTACAACCGTTTTTTCTTGATTTTGATTTTCTTTTTTATTTTATGTCGTATTCACGGAGATTTTCTTGATAAATCACAAAACGAACAAGGGACTATTGATATTTTTTATAATGATTTCAAATTTTATGTTACTGTATTATTGATTATTGAAAGGATTGGTAGGGTAATGAACACAACTATAACTAATATTGGTCCCATTATCATTATTGTTAAAATTTTATTTACCAATCAAAAATATTATAATAAAATGATAATTACTGAATATTGTTTCATGGATGAAATTTTGTCAAGATTTCACTTTCTATGCTTAGAAGTGTTAATCTTAAACAATAAAATCAAAAATAAAGTTCAAACTCCTAAATGATCAGAAATGGACAAAAATGTCAGTAATCATTGAAAGAAAAAAAGTGATTTTATTTTTATGTCAAAAAAATAATTTCCTAAGCATACAAAACAATCAAGGCAATACTAATATTTCATCATCATCATCCTCTTCGGGATCAAGATAATTAATATTTAAATTATTTTGGTTATCGTTGGTTGAAAGAGTATATCTTTGATATTGTACGCGTTCCAATCTTGGACGACATATGACATCCACACAGTCCTGAAATGAAAAAAAAATTTCAAATAGAAACATTCTGCATTATATATCATAAGACTAAAATGATTTCATTGAACACAAATAAACATAAAATGCACGATTTCTCATTAACCTTTGTTAAACAAAAGGGTTTCAAGGATCGTAGAGGGTGGCAAATTGATGTAGACGATTACTAAGACAGATCTTAATTTATTCTATAACATTTTGTTTTGTTGTGGTTTGGTATCATAATAAAAATTTAACAGATTGGAATTTTAGTTTTTTAATTGACGTATATTATTTATTCAGAGTTTGTGTAAGTCTTGCTAAAAGGTGGATTCACTTCACTTTTTGTTTTATAAACAGTTATTGAGAATATGAACATAACCAATTCTGCAATGAATTAGTTATTAGGAAGTGTGTTTTTTAGAAGAGTTTGTTTGAATAATATTGATATCAAAAGAGGTTTTGTTAATGAGGTGAAATCAGTGCAAAACTGATATAGCAACAAAAAATATATGTATCGTGGCAGTTCATCATCAGATATTGAGAAAGAAAATAAAATTACTGGAAAGTGAGAGAAATGCAACAAGAATTATTAATTAAATTAATTTCGACCAGAAATAAAAGGTTGAGAGTAAAACAAGCATTGGCCCTTCGAATTTAATGCCAAATAAACTTTTATTTGATCTCCAATAAGAAAGCGACTAGCTGGAAAATGATTCTTTATTTTATTAGGCTGCATCAAGTTTCCGCTAATTCAAAATCCCCATATATAATGCAATTATATAAAAAAACATAATTTACTATGTTAAAAAAAATCTTAAAATGTACAATATCTTGAAATATTTTGGCTAATTGTTTTATGTACTCACTGCACCATTCTTTAGAGTATAAAGCAAAGAACTTTATGCAAAATTTCTCTATTTTTTCAAGATTAAAAACCACTGCAATCTCAAGAGGTGTTCCATCGATTTAAAAAAGACAAAAAAGTCCAGATCTGATGTGAGGATGAGCCAAGAAAAATTTCTCATCAATTGTAGTAAATTAATCTTGCCTCAAAGGTGTTCAGTGAGCTAGCATATTGTCATATTACATATTACAAATTGTAAATAAATTAAATTTTGTTATTTAAAACTAAAAAAATTGGAAAATTCAGTTTAATTGTAGACAAAAATGTTAACTCAAAGTGATATATTTATATCTTTGTATATTAACAACCGAGAAATATTATTTCGAGAATAACAAATTTTACTCAAATACAGAATGTATATAAAGTAAGTATTCGATTTTGGAGCTCAGTAATAATATATACATGTACCATATATGCGTGTATATATACGATATATAAATCCGATCACTTAAATTAAGACATTTTTTAAAAAATTCATTAATAATTAATAAAGTCAATATTTCGTAGGCAATTTGTCATTGTCACTAACAGAATGACCATCTGGGAACAATTTTTTTTGTATCATTTGCCTAATTAATATTTTTCTTTATCCATTATTTCGGAAATTTTACAAACATTTCCAACATCATGTGCGGTAAAACATCACAAAACCATTATTTTTTATCATGTTCTACTAAAGGTTTTCTCATTTGAAAATAGGAGCGTTGGATGGTTTGTGGTGAAACATTCTTTCTCAGATCTGCTTTGTGGCTTTGGCCGAAATAATTCGAACACATACTGCTACAGAAATAATGTTTTGACCATCACCTATGATTGTCTTTCTTTTCCTTCATTGCCAACCTTGCATTATAATTTGAAGTTTCTTTGAAATCTTTCAAAAACTTAGCAATTGACGACTGAACTTTCCCAATTTTATCTATATTCATAATCTGGAATATTTGAAATTACACAAAATTCTAATTTAAATTTTTCTAAGAAAAACTATTTTCGAAATTCAGTGTAAGTGTTTCATCGTTTTAATAAGTTTTCGAATTTAAATTGCATTATACACAATTTTAAAATGTTCAAAATTGAAGAGATTGAAAAATATCTTTCTGTAGTCTCATTAGTCGGACTACAGAACACTTTAAATAATAAAAACACAGCAAAAATACTGAAGAAGATATTTGCAAAATTCAGTGGGAGTGTTTAAGATCTTGCCAAGTCTGGAAAATGAAAAACTATGCAAAATATTTTTTTGCTTAGGAAGAAGCACTAGAGATATCGCAATAACTTCTGGTAATGAAGTTCTATACAATTTTAAAACTGTGCGCAATGTAGTGAAATAATATCTTTATCAATACTAAATCTAAATTATTCACAAGTGCGAAAGCCTACTTAATAAAATCAATAATCTTTTCTGTCAAACCTGATTTTCACTGATAAAGTAAAAATTCCCTTAAATGATATCTCAACAGAATTAACTCAAAAGAAATTATACCGCTCTAATCCAAAAGTTAATGTTTTGATGGGTCTTTCAATGTCCATGTTTTTTTGATACTTTTTTCTTACATGAGAATGTATATTTAGAAAACTATTTAGACATATAAATAGGGGTTCATGCCACAAATTTTGATGGAGAATAAAATCTATAAAAGTTTTCAAAAATACGGAGCGCCGGCTCATTAATCACATCTTGTGAGAGATTTTTTAAACAGCAATTTTTCTGGAAGATGGATTGATGGGGCTTGACCGTCTCATTAGGGTGCCACATATGCGGACCTTGCTTCACTTGATTCCTGCCTTTGGGAACATCTGAAGCACAAGTATATAGAAGAATATCAGCAGATATCGAAGACCTGAAAGATATTATTCAAATGAAGGAAATAATAATATTACCAGAAATGTGTCAAAAAATTATTCATATGTTGAAAATATATTTCAGTTTTACCTTTTAAAATCGAATATTTACTTTATACATATCCTGCATAAGACTTCAAAATTATGTTTTAAGAATTATGGTATTCTATTTTACTTCAGAGAAACCTCTTTTAAAACTGAGAACTAAAAACTTTCAATACTGATATTAAACAATCAGGACAATGAAACATAAATTAACCTGTTTTTGAAAGTGTATTGTAACAAAACATTAGTAAAAATAAAAACAATAATAAAAAAATTAATAAATCAATATAACATTTTAGGGAAGTGGTTTTCAACTTTTTTTCTGTAACAGAACCCCACAGAAACATTCCTCTACTTCGAGGAACCACTACGCAATAATACAGGGTGAGCCAAAAAGTAGCACACCAAAAACAAATATAGTTTGATAAATTAATAACAAAAATATGTTAAATTTCAAAAATCACATAAACATGTGTTTATAAATTTTCAAAATGATGGCCATTAGCATTGAAACAGAAATCTAGTCTCTTTTCAAAGCTTTTATAGACCCGACCAAGTAAGTGATTGTTTCCGTCAATATGGATACAAGCTTCAATGATTTGCTGACGCAGATGACCAACATCTGATATTTTTGTGGAATACACCACTTGTTTCATGTGTCCCCAAAAGAAAAAACACATTTGAGTAAAATCTGGTGATCGGGCCCCATTCTACTGTACCTCTTCATCCAATCCAATTTTCATTTAGCCAATTACATAATTCTGCATGAACCATCATGGTTTACCATCAACAATAAGATTCAATTGCAACATCAAATCGTTTTGAAGTATATTTAGGTATATGTCACCGGTCTACTTTTCACAGAAAAAGAAAGGACCTAAGACATGATTTCTTCATAGTCCGCCCCATACCATCAATATTGAACTTGAGTGTTCCTTACTAGCATTTGTCCAATGCAGATTTTCAACTGAATAATAGCAGCAGTTTTCCTTGTTGACCTCACCGTTCACAAAGAAATTAGCTTCGTAACTAAACAACACTCGGTCTTCTACAAATTTGGGTTCCTACTTAATTGATCTTTAAATCAACTAACCATCTCCAGCCGTTGATCAGGGTCATCTTTGTACATCTTGAACAAATACTAAAGTTTATATGTATGGAAACCTTCAGATTTGATAATCTCCAATTGATTTGAACGGCAAGCTCCAATGAAGATCGTCACACAGATTTCATAGGGATTTTCTGAAATTTTGAATGACACGCACCCGCGTTTTTTCAAGAATTCGGGGCCATCCTCTCTTTGGCTTGTCTAAGACATTACCAGTTTCTCGAAATTTAGTCAGCAGTGAGTTTGTCTTCTATAAAACCTTCGATAATCTATTAATTACCAAACAATTGCGTATTCTCTTGCCAAATAGCATGTCTTTTATTTGGTTGGGTATTTCTTAAAAATTTCCTATATTAATGTGAACATAAAAAAAAGATTGTGACTTTGTCGTAATTTAATATCCGCCTAAGAGTCTCTGAGTATCTAGTGGGTTGTGAAAGGCATTATGTCCTGTATCCTGTTATTTGATTATCAAACAATAAATAATGAAGACAACACATTATCAGGAACCATGGATTTAAGGATTAACTACAAAGTTTTTCATCCTTATTTTTTGCTTTCTTTTGAAACTGTCACAATTATATATGTCCAGAAATAGTTTTCAATTTTAATACATTTTGGTTCGGTTAAAGTCTAGACTGGCCTATTTTTAGTGATTTATTTGTACACCGTCTTTATTCACTAAATGAACGAGAAATTTCACTTCATGCTTTAATAAATACTATTTCACTGCAGTAATTCGTAAGCTAGCGTTATTGAAAATATTGACAATTCATCCAAGAACCTGTACTGGTGCTCCAAGATTCTCGCAAAAACCATAATATCTTCCAGATATACCATAAATTTTTAAGTTTTTGCTACAATTTTTGTCATGAGTTCATGAAATGTTTCTGGTACTTCTGCAAACAAAATGCTATCCGATTAAAATAGTAACTTCCATCGTTTGTAGACTTAATTTTTTAATTATACTTTTTATTTGTAATTTTAAATCTATAATTGTATATCTTTGGTAACTCAATGGGCAACTTTCATGTAAAATTGAT
>JBBMKC010251342.1:0-20513 GCA_037834085.1 Bipalium vagum | reverse complement strand
CTCCGTCTAATATCAACAACGGTTTATATCATTGGAATTGTGTTCAAAAAGCAATGTGATATTAAGCGGGTTTGACTATAGATAAACTTATGAAAACAAAGTCGTGCAATAACCTCAGTGAGTCAACATTTAGTAGATAATTTCAAAAATTATGTTGAGGAACAGAAAATTTGATTAGACGCTAATCACATAGGAAATAGAGATTAATTTTCAGTTATCTTTGGCCTTCCCAGAAAATTTACTATTTGAACGTTAAATTAAGATCACTACCACAGATCATGAAAAATATAATTGTACTGTTGCATTACCAATAACTTTTAAAGGAAAAGTTATTCCAAAAGGAAACTTTCAAAATGGAAAATATCTGCAAATGATAAAGGTTGAATGTCAGCAGCTGAGATGAGACTAATTTCCAAAATATGTAATCGAAGACCAATTTTTTTAAAATTAAAAAGCTCTTTTCTCATATTACATACAGCTCCGAGCCATATAACTGATTTAACCAAAAGCCTATTTAACAGTTCTTGCAAAAAGTGCATGGAGGGTTAACTTCTTAATTACAGCCACCTGACAAACCAGTTAATAAGTCTTTTAAATTTCTTAATAATTTAAGGAAATTGAGGGAAATGTGGATTGCTTACCTGTTAAAAAGGTTACATCAATATTTGGGTAATGAAAAGATTATCATATGGAAAGATAATCAAGTGTGTATTGGAAGTATGGAATAGCATTGCAATACATATTGTAAAAAGTGGATTTAGAACAATACACATCGATGATGAAGAGTGAGATTTTTTCAAATGATTCTGAATATTCTCCTGATATAGATATTCGTTTAGTAGATGAAGATTTTTTGCTGATGAGAGAATGAGCATTTTATAAAATTGTGTGATGATTGTTAATAAATTATCGTTTAAAAGGAAATATTAATATTATTATTTTTTATACGAATGAATTAAATTTGTTCTAATAGGCCGCAGCTTATAGCAAAAAACAAGAGAAAATTCTTAAGTTTTAATTACATTTTTAAAAAACTTAGGCACGAAACCAATTAAGGTAATTTATAAAATTTTCATAATTTGGAACATTCTCAAACAAAAATTGTTAACATATCAAAATAAATAAATACTACCTTTTGCATTAAATGTTTGTTAGAAAATACAACTTACCTTTTCTCGTGGAGGATCCTGAAAAAAATATAGAACGAGTTACATTTGATATATACAATTGAGAAACAGTAATATCAAAGAGTATTCGAGATCTTCAAATAGATCTTTCATTTGGATAACGGTAGAATAAACATGTCCACATGGTTTGAAAACCAAAAATTTTTTTAGTTGTCAAGGTTTTTTTGGTAACATTTGTGATTCTTTCTTGTCCTCTCGTTAGAAATTTAGTTGTATCCATCATTATTTAGATGCCTTAAAAAGAGGCATTTCGTCAAAAAGTTTTTCTATACGACAAATTTGAAAAAACTCCATTCTAACTCAATAGGATTTATTAAGTACGAATACGGAGCTAAACGAATAATTTCAACATCTCAATAATTGTCTCTAATTGACTGTGCATTGAAATAAAGTCAATCACAATTGTTTGAGTCTTGATTCCTTCTTCGTTGCACTCATTGATTAACTGTCGTAGCCATAATTTGCAATCATCTCCTTTAAAAGAGCCCCGTTTACATTGAAAATTGTAAATTTTTGTTGAAGACAATGAAGACATCGTTTGCTATAAACAATAATTAGGCTTGATCGGTATCCTATTTTGATCTGCCCTATTTTCGATTACAAAATATTAAAATTTGATTAGTCTCCAAATTATTGTCCTTTCGTTAGATTTGGCTCTTAAGAGATTATTTAAATATTTAAATCTTTTGACTTTATTTTCGTGAATATTCATATTTTGAACGGTAGGACGAACTAATTTTAATGATATCAGTTCGCCATCTAACCAATTTTTCATGGTATTGTGGCAAATTTATTAAATTTTTCTTTATTTTCGCTGCGGATTCCTTAATTGTCATTTGACAGTTACCTCCGATCATTACGACTAATGAATTTACAATCTCTGGAGCCTTCTTTATTATACGAGGTCATATTTTTTCGATGTCATGTACTTACCTTAATCATATATTAAACAAATATCTTTATATGGTTTATAATATCAGAAATAACTTTATATTGTAAATTAAAAATTCGTCCATTTAAATAAAAATTCAAGATATAACATGAATATGATCAAATAAAATGAAGAAAATATATCTAGAAAAATAATAAATTGATCAATTAAACTTACTAGGGACAAGGTTTTCACCGAAAAAAATATCATCTAAAAATTTTAAGTATATTTTAAATGTAATTTTCATTTTTAAATAAAAGTTCAATATAAAGTAAAGTATTAATCTGTTCCCCAATTCTTATCTTTCATAAAATAAATATCAAAATTCAATTGACTGAACTAAATCGTTCTAACCGGTTAATTTGGTGCAATGAAAGACGTCATTGGTTTAATGAAAGTTGGCAGGTGTTTTTTAGCGACAAATCACAGTTTAGCTTTGATATACAGGAAATAAGAGATCAAGTCAGGCGTTAAAGTAATAAAACTACAGCATTGTCCATCATAAAAAGGTATGAAAAAGATGTATTCATGATTATAGATAGAAAACGATGTGGTAAAATGAAAATATTGAGATAAGATATACGGGGTGGCCATTAAAAGACTGATCTATTTAAATCATAATGATGTTTTAAATTTTTTTTAGATAATATTAGACATCCTTTGCAGATTTAAATGAGTATAAGAAATGATATTCAACGTCGAGTAAAACTAATACAGTTATTCTATTTGAATGATAAGTCTACTATTTTAGCACAAAGATTCGGATATATGTAAAAAATCCAATACCACAAACATAATTCGGAACCTAATTACTCTTTTTGAAAATACTGGATCAGTCACAGATTATCCCGGAAGAGGTCCTTGTCGGACTGTGCATAATGACGCAACCGTGCAATGTACAGTAGAATGTGCTTCAGGATCTACTTGTCGTCGCTCTTCTCAGATAGGCATATTGAGAACATCAGTTCAGAAAATTTTGCAATTGGATTTAAAAGTGTTCCATTAAAAAATTCAAATGGTCCAAAATTTTAAAAGCCCAGGATACTCATCAGCGATCATTTTAAAACTTTATTTTATATAATAATTATAATAATAATAGAAATAACCATCTAGATCAGTATTGTTCGAGTTCTGAGGTACTGAATAACAAAAATCATTATATTGTGTAATTAGGAAACATAAAAAATTTTGTATTATTATCGAAAACATAAACTAAGATGGTGAAAGAAATAAAATTAAAAATGAAAATAAAAATAAATTAAAGAGGACGAAATAATTATTTTATTTAATTCATTTCATTAAATTTGATAATTAATATTATTTAATTTTTTATATTTTAGAGTAACAAAAATAAAATGAATTACAATTTTAATAAAAAAACTGATTTCCAATCGCATTAATCAAATTAAGTGAATTATATTAAAAAAAAATAATGTTACCATTATCACATTGGTACCAACAGTTACTTTGATGGCACAGACCTGAGAAATAACTTGTTAGGTTTTTATTTCAAGAATATAGGTATGTTAAAGAAATGTTAACTGTATTTATTTGGGTACCTTTTATTAAAACTAAATTTTAAGTCAATAAACATTTATATAAAAGTAAGTTATATAGAAACATAGAGATTCTTAGAGAATTGTGGTTTTAAATATGAATATATTTTTAATATATTTAATTTTTTAGATTTTTATGGTACAAATATATTTATTTATTAAAATTTTTTATTTTTTAAAAAACCCTTATTACTTTGGAACTATTGCAGTCTGTTTGTACCTAGCGACCAAATTTTGTTTAAATAAACTAAATCGTTATATTTTCTTACAAGATTAAAATAAAATCAAGAAATACTTGATAATTTTATATTTAGTGATATGAAGATTTTTTAAACTTTGATTAGCATTTTTTTTGTTATTTTAAAGTTCAAGTAAATTTTTTGTTGCCTCAATCAAAAATCGAATTTGTACTTTTGAATTTAGGAAAATGAGTTATGTAATATCTTTTCATAATTAAAATATTTTAGAGATAATGAATGTATATGTGGACAATAAACTTTCTTTGTAAAAAAATTTTTAAAACGATAAAAATATTTTAAAAATTACATCAAATTTGATTTTAAAATTATTTTAAGAAGTGCTGGGTTGGCCAAAGGCACATCATTTCAACCCTTCAAATTATAAGACCACTAAAGGTCTATAATAATATAATTATAATTAAAAGTACAAAGATTAATAATAATAATGAAATCCTTCATACTTATATATAATCCAAAAATGATTTGCAAAAGCAAATGAAATTAGGATATTATTTTGAATAAAACTTTTTTGTAAAATTAAAATGAAATCCTAAAAAATTAACATCAACGAAGATATGGTACTCATCCACTACATCTTTATTTATATATTTCAGAATATATTGGAAATAAGAATTCAAATATCGCTATTTGAAACTTTAGTGGAGCAGATATGAATAATAATTTTTTATACAGTCAACCCTCTATTATTAAACTATGGGACACAAATTTCAAAGATTGGCAATTTATAAAGGGTGGCCAATTATAGAGGTAAATAAAAAAATCGAAATCATTAAAAATAAATCGTGGAAATTTTTAAAAAAATACTAAACAAAATTTTATTTTCATTGATTCTTTTTTTACATTTAGTATTTTTAATATTTTCTTTCGGAGCCAGATTTCGAATTCTGAAAGAGCGTTTAAAGCACTCATGTTAGCTGTTTCATCATTAGTTATGAAATTTTCAAATTATTAAAATGTTCAAGTTCAAAGTTAATTGTATATACTTGCTGCTCAGTATCTTCTTAACTTTGATCTTTAATTTCAAGAATTTCATCATCAACCTCTAAAAAATCTTTATTATTTGTGTCAGTTAAAGCTAATAAAATTTCATTTTCCTTAATGAATTCATCAATAAATTGATTAGGTCCCACTGCATCAAGAATATTCAATATATTAATAGCTTCTTGTATTTTCAAAAATCTACCTGAATTGAGAAATTTTCTTCTTGAAGTGGACTATCCAAATAATATCCTGCATGTTTCCAACAATTTGAAATTGTTTCTGATTTCACTGTATTCCAAGACCAAATAATAAAGAACAGCATCTTTGATTGTAAACTCTTTGAATGCAAGTTCTGCATATATGCCTTTATCTATTTTATAAAAAGCATTAGAAACCAAAAAATGAAAATATTTGGTTTTAAAACCTGATAATACCGCCATCAGGAGGCTGAGTAATAGTAATCGAATTTATTGGTAGAAAATGTATTTCAATAAAATTAGTTTGAACACAGACACGATGAGCCGGTCAATTGTTTAATATAAGAAGTATTTTTTGATTTTTATTTCTCTGTCTGCCATCAAATTTTATCAACCATTCATTAAAAATAATTGTTTTCACCATGTTGATTTATTAAAATAATAATCACAGATTTCAGACTGGTTAGTGTTTTAATGACCTTGGAATTTTGAATTTTCCGATAACTAATGGCTTCATTTTGATAGATCCTGTCATGTTTGTGCATAACAATACTGTTACTCTATTCTTGAATGTCTTGATTCCTTTTCTAGTTTTCGACATAAGACTTTTGGAAGGAGATAGTTTAAAAAAAAGAGCACTTTCGTCACAATTAAATATGGAATCAGGATCATACATATTAATCTTTTTAAGGATCAAATTGTAATAGTCTTCATAATCTTTAAAAGATTTGTTCGATGCCTCGCCTGATAAAGTCTTAAAATTAATTCCATACATAGATTTGAAGCTTTGACGCCTTGAAGGTAGTTAAACCACATGTCTTAGCTATATATAAAGCCTTTTCTTTCATAATCTTCTCGTTATAAATTAGAGAGGGTGGCAAATTATAAAGGTGACAAAATATACAGGTTTGAATGTAAAATGTCTTATAATTTACTGCTTAAATACATTTGTTTGGATGTTCTGTGTAAAGATGATGTATTTAAGTATTATATTTAAGTATTAAGTACATTAATATATTAAGTATTTTATTTAATTAAAATTTATTTGAAATATTAATTTAACGTATTGAAAATTAGGTTGTATTAAGGTTTGTTAAGGTAAAAAATATTAAAGGTTTGTTTAAATAATTCATGTTTAAATAATTCATTTTATTAGGTTTCCTTAGAAACTTTAATTTTTTGAAAATTTTTTATAATTTTGTATTTGACATAACTTTTTATTAAATAAATTAATTTTTAAAATAGTCTGATATTTAGATTCCCCAGATGATTCCCTAAAAAACGTTATAGTGGAAAATTTGATAGCTTGGGGGAAATACATACTATACTTTTTATTTTCTAAAATTTTCAAGCCATGCTTGGAAATTCCTATTTACAATAAATATGAATCGTCTTAAAACACCTTAATGTGGAAACAAAAGAAAAATAATAGATGCTGAATTTAAATCATTTCAGAAAGTCCATCGGAAAAACCCACCAGTTCTTTCTAAGTCAGATAATCAGGCTTTCATGTAAATTAAATTAAGTAGTAAAATATTTTAGTTATAGGTAACAAAAAAAAAATCTTAATAAGTTACCTTCTTGAATATCATTAACCAGAGAAATTTTTTCAAAATAATCAGTAGATTTCACTAAAAATATTTTTATTTAAGTGATTAATTACGAATTTTGATACTGATTTCATTCTTCAAAATATTGAAAAACTGTTCTCGAAAATTTTGATTACGACTGACGAATGTCCTATATTCTTAAAACATTGCTGATAATTTGTTTTATTAGAAGAAATCAATAACTTACTTTCAAAGCAACTTATAATGTTGTTTTGGTTAGATGTTAAAATATTTTCTTGAATCTTCCATTTTTTTTCATCACACATTTTCAACAGTGAACAATTTCAAAATGTTAAAAATTAAATTTACAAAACACTGTTGATTATATATTCAATATAAACAATCAAAAATGACAATGGAAAAAGATGGTGACTAAAATGCACTATTTATGACCTACTTTTTGACCAGTTTAATTAGTTGAATTTATTAATGAAAGTGTGCTGTCTCTCATCAATTACAATAAATAAATTCTATTTTTAGACATATCCGGGAAAATTAGAAAATTAAAACTTGTAATTATTCTTTATTAACCAATGCTGGAGATTACAGAAAACTCAGATCAGAAAAGAAAAGGTATTGCAACGGAGATCATGCCCTAAAGAATAAAGAACAAAAAAATATGAAGCAATTATCATTTTTGTGAGAATGAATAATTTAATGACGACTCAGTTTTGAGACAATTCAGCATAAAAATTATAATTTTAAAAATAAATTGATTTTAAAAATTGTAATCAATAAGTATAAAATAAAATTTTATCAAATGTTTTTAACAAACAAATCAATATGAATAAACAATACTTAAAATCATGTCTATTCAACTATGAGATCCTTAGAAAAATTTTCAAAGGTTTGACATTATAAAGGAAACTGAACATTAATACATTAATCAAAGGAAATAGATAAGTTCGATCTTCATTTTCATTAATAAAACGAATTCTAGTTCAAAAAAAATTAAAAATATATTATCTTTAATGTCTCCTTCGTTGAAGATTACGATTGAAACTTACTATTTATAAGTGATGATTACTTCTTCACTATTATTAATTAATAATCTTTGTCGAAATCATTTCCTAGTACTTCCACTGATTCATGGAATAGTCTGGTTATTGTATTGTGTTACTATTATACATTAACAATTATACATAAATAGCTCCTTACTATTCGATGTTGTGTTCGTCTTACTGTTGTAGCTGCACAAATTAAAGTACAGTTTGAATCAAAACCCCCACAATGAAAATTTATCCGCACCCTAATTGAATCCCACTTGAATTCAAATCTACCAAATAATCCTTCTAAAAACCACAACCCACTAATCAATGTCAAAATATATATAATAGTAAATTTTCTTGATATCAAACGGATAAGTAATTAAAACGATTTATGAGATATAGTCAAAATCACCTTCTTTGTTTCTTCTACTACATTCTCTTCATCTGACGAGTCTCCATTCAGATCTACGCTTTCTGAAAATTTTATTACATCCTCGTCATCGTTGGAGTTTGAGTTCTAACTTTTCTTCTTTTTGTCTGATTGTTGGCTGGACTTTGAAGGCTAATCTTTTTTGGAATATCAGTTGCCACGGCCTTCATCTCCTCTTATTTCTTATGTTTGTTCTACCGTCTTCTCTCGTGTTCCTCTCTCTGCATCATTGGTTCGAACTCATTATCGTTGTAGTCCAAATTGAGAAGCGGAGACTTGTATATTTCTCCATACTTCTTAAACTGACCTGCTAATCTCTTCGACTCTTCATCATCGAATTCTTCTTTTTCTACATCCATTTCATTGGACCAATTCTTCTTGGATTTTTACTTCTTCCTGTATTCTCTCTATTATTGGTTCGGAAACTACCTTGCTTGTGGTTGCCTTCTCCTCAGGTCCCAACCTTAGTTTCATAAGTTTACTGTTCACTTGCTCAGGTGGTTAGTTCTTCTGTTTCTGAACTTCTTTTCCTATACCTACTAATCCTTTCTTTAAATCATTGACTACTATCCACACTTTCAGCATAAATGATATGTCTCGCTGTAGTGCAAAGAACCCTCTTTTATCTACCATCTTCTAGTTGGCATAATACTGGACCAACATATTCAACGACACTGCTCCATCCATTCTAGGATCTATGAGTCTATCCGTCTTGACTAGGGGTAGTGTCACCACTAGCCTCTGATTCAAATGCGGTCTACTCTGATCGTCTCCAACGCTTTTTTAACGTCATATCTTACTACTATTGGGTTCTGTAAACTACTATTGGATCCATCATCTACTGGATCGATGAGATCTATATTGAATTGTTTTATTCTACCTTTTTAATAAGTAACATTGATCTTATTAAGTATTAATTATTTTGTTAAGTATTGAAATTTTACTGATTTAAATATTTTGATTATTCGATTTGATTGTTTTGTTTTCAGTACTGTTGATTCTGATTATTTGAGACATTTCACTTGGTGCTACTGTGTGATTATTTTTGTATTTGTGATTGAAAGAATAAAGTTTTATTGTAGCCCTTTTATTCAAATAATGATACACAATGAAAACAATATTTGTTACTTCTGTCAAAAAATAATTACTAATGAAGAAAAAGTAATTAATCATGATTATTACAATGGAAATTATAGAGGAGTTGCAATAAAACATGTAATATTCAATTTTTTATTCCAATTTTGTTACGATATTTTTTCACAATGGATCTGAATATGATTTTCATCTAACAATAATAGATTTAGCAAACGAAGTTAATTTAGATGAAGATAATAAAAATTTAAAGGATTTTATTGAATTAAGTCAGCAAGCTGGTGAAAATTATATAATTTTCTCTTTTAAGAAAAGTATTAAATTTGTAGATTCTTATAGATTTCCTTTATGTTCCTTAGAATGAGCATCAACGGCATTAGATAGAAAAGATAAATGTAACTTAGAAGAATTTTGTAGTTTTTTTAATTGATCGACGGATATTTGAATCTAATAACATTTCAAACTTCAACCTTATTACAAGGAAAAGAAATTTATCCATATGAATATTTCACAGATTTTGATAAATTTAATAGAACAGAACTATTACCAGAAGAATCATTTTATTCTATATTAAATAAATCAAATATTTCAAATGAAGAATTTGAAAGATATAAAACAGTTTATTCAAATTATTTTACAAATCCTTTGGATTATACAATTTTCTATTTTAAGCAAGATGTACTATTATTAACAGACATTTTTAAAAAATTTTAAAATCTATTTTTTTAGATCCTAGTAATTTTGTTTCAACTACTGCCTTAACATGGCATTAGGATTATTAAAAACAAAAATAGAATTAGATTTAATTTCTGATCAAAATATGTTTGAACATTTAAAAAAGGAATTAGAGGTGGGATTTCTACAATATATTATTTCAACGATATGTTAAAGCCCATAATAAATATACAGAAAAATATACAGTGTCGTCCATATTTTTTGAACCACCATTTAAGAAATGACATAATAATAGATTATGGTTTAAATTAGAAATTTTATGATTTGAACTACTTTAATTTAGATACATGCTAATGTTAGCTTTATATTTCATTAAAAATTATTACAAATAACTGTTTCATAATTATTAAAATGCATTTTAGTACACTGAAGCGCATTCTGAGAAAATATGGCATGTTCGGACGAATTGCAGCGAAGAAACCATATTTAAGTGAGCGACATATGAAGGATCGCTTAAAGTGGTGCAGAGATTATAGCAAGCTGCTTCCTTCTTTATGGAATGAGGTGATTTTTCTGATGAAAGCCGAATTTAACTGTTCTCTAGAAGAAGAGAATACGTCCGCAGACCGCAAGGATCCAGGTGTAATAAAAAATATACCAATAAAAATGTTAAATTTGGAGGGAAAAGTTTGATGGTTTGAAGCGCAATCCAAGAAGATGGCACAAGAGTTCTCATAAAGTGTCTGGATCGGATGAAGTCTGATGCCTACCAGGAAGTATTGAAGAAAGAATTGCTGCTAATGTATGAGGATCCAAGATGTAATTAAAAATAAAGATATGATAATAATTATTATTTATTATGAATTGTCTAATTATCAAAATAGTTTATTAATAACAAATAAACAAAGTCACAAAAATTTCAAAATAAATTTTAGATATGAAACAAAAAAAATTATATTATTCATTATAAAATTTAAGATTCATGAAATTAACAAAAGTTAACCCTGTAATTTCTTTTAAACAAAAACCTTAGTTAATGAATTATATTAATACTAATTTCAAAAAACAAGCAAAAACTAAATATTTAAAAAGATAATTATAAATTAATGAATAATTCAATCTTAGGAAAAAAAAGGCAAATATTAGAAAGTTAATGGAGAATTAATAACAAATGAAAGTGAGGCAATACAAAAATATCAAAACCAACGCACAACCCATCAAGGCGATCTTCATTGGTTCTTCCATCATATTTGTTGTAACCGTCTTGACTCGTTGACACGTTTTGCATTGTCTTATATTTTCTGCTACCGTATGCTTAATCTTTCCAAATCAAAATTTTATGATGATTCTCAATTTTGTCGGTGAATACTAGTGTGTCATTTAGATATACACACGTACCTTCAATTCCGTTGAATACCTTGATCATTAATTCTTAAAAAAATTCTCTGTGCTGCTGCAATCCCAAAAGGCATTCTGTTAAAACAGTATTGACCTGATTTTGTAAAGAACGCTGTCTTCTACTTTTCTTCTTCCAATTCAATTTGGTAGTAGACATTTTCTAAGTCAACAGAGCTAAAATACCGAGTTCCACCAAGGTTATCCATCATTTCTTCTATGTTGAGCATTGGAAAAGCTTGTCCATCCGTCATGGTGTTCAGGTTTCTGAAATCTAAGCAGAGTCGAATATCTTTTTTCTCTTTTTTCCAAACACAAATGAGTGGTTGTGTTCCAGGAAGAATTGCACCTTCTTGTGATTTTTCTATGCAGATCTGCTTTTGATATTCATATAGCAAATAAGATCCAAATGCTGTCCAACAAATGTCTTCGTAAATGCCCTTCGCAAACAAAACAAGTCAGTTTCTTATAACACAAAACTGAAATCGATAACCATAATAACTACTGAAAACAATAAATAAAAATATCATTATTTCCCATTCAATTTACCAAGAATTTCCTATATCAATTTTCAAAAAAAGATATTTTGTTTGTATGCGTGAATTTATGTTGAACGTCATTGATTTCATGTATTCCTGTTTAGCGATTTATCGCTAAAATTGCTCATGCACATTTCGTTTTTGCTAAATTTTAGTTAGTATCAAAGTAAGAAATTGGTTCTTTTATTATATATTTCTAATTTATTTTATTATTAATAAAAATAATATTAAAATTCGAATTTTTGTTTAATGCCGAAAGTCCGATTTTTTAATTTTTACCATTCCAAACATACCCGCTTTAGGTTTTATTATGAGTTACTTGAAAAAGGCCAGCTGGCATAAAATGATGAATGATTCGAATCACAGTAAATGATCGAAAATTAATATTGTTGGGCTTGTCAAAGCCTTGATATAGTTTGATATGTAAAGTATAAAGACTAAAATAGGATCTCACTAATAATAACTATTATAATAATTACGGTTAGTAATGATGATGATAATTCTAACAAAATTAATTAATATTATAATATAATTTCAAATAATAATTAAAGAAGTGCATAATAGTAGTAATAATAAAAATAACAAAAATCTAATTTTTCTAATCTCGAAATGACAAAATTTTCAAAATTAGATAAAGTCTGCAATTAGGAACTGATTTGAGAATCAAAAGAATAGAAAGGGAATTGACGTTCCTGATTAGAACATTGACCAAAGACGTAGATGTCGGCTGACCAATATAAAAGGGAAATCAATTATCAAATTACGAGACGATATTTTATTTAATATTAAAAATTACAAATCGGTTTTTCTTTTCTTGTGTATTATTTTTGGAGAAGAGAATGACTTATTATTCGGTCAAAACTAATTTTTAGTCAGAAGATCAATTTGTCCCAGGTTGTCAAAATTTTGTATATGAATTCTATGCAACAGAATGTATTATTAGTCATGTGTTATTCCGTCACTTTTAAGAGAACCGGTTGGCCTCTTCTTACTAATCAATGAAAGGGGTTTGTTATTTGTTTTTGTTTCTCTTTTTCTTTAAATATTTCTACACCTAATTTAACATTTATTGATTAATGGATTTCTAAAACTGATTCTTTAGTTGATTTTTCTTTAATATTCCTTATTTCATTCTTTCATTATTTGCTATTTCATAGTGATCCATTATTATTATTATTTTTATAATTGAATTTCTGTGAATTTCAGCTACAGTGCTTGTGTCGTTGTTTTATCGATCATCTGTGAAGTAATCGACTGATTTTGGCAATTAACCTATCACTACATTCTTATAAAATAATAAAGCTTATTGTTGTTATTTCGATTCAATTATGTAGCGAGCACTCTATTAGCATAAGTGAAGGGGTCAGTAAAAGTCACGAGGTTAATGTTATATCGTTTATAGTATAAAAAAGTAACAGTAAAAATTTAAGGAGTTAAAATCAAGAAATATTTTAACAAATTCGATGTCGTCAATTTTATGGAGAGAGACAGTTTTTATGAAAACTCTAATTTTTAATCATCGGACTTCAAAAGCGACAGATCGGTTTTTAGAAGTCGATTATGGTGACCGTGGTATTGATAAATTTGACTAAGATGAAGCTCGTCAATTGAACGATATACCTTATTAAAATGATAATAAGTAGTGATATTAAAAAATATATTATTAATTGAAATATTTGTACTATTTATTTATTAAACTTTAAATAATCACAATTTTGAATAGCGATTTTTTAATAAAAAAATAAAAATTAATTTTTTAGAAAATGCTTTTTTTCCTAAATTAAGCCAGAAATAAGGAATTTTTTATTCACTTTCCCTTCTGTATGAGATGCAGGAAGATGAATTAATTTTTATTTTTTTGTCTTCAAGGGGATTTCAAAGTTAAGCTCAATTTTGGATCATGATAAAGTTCCGATTTTCCATTACGTTAATGGAAAAGAGGAGAAAAAGAGGAAAATCCCTGATATCCAGCAAAGAAGAAAACATTAATAGTTTCTTCAAAGAGCTTTTAGTGCAGAAGTGGCTGCTCTGGACAAAAGAATTGATGAATCACAGGAACTTTTGAAACTCCTATTTAATAGACATCTGACTAAATCAGAACTAAAGCGAGATAAAGTTAGAATTAGAACTAAGTGAGATCTGAAGTAGAGACCTAAATGAGAGCAAAAGTAGAGAAATAAATAAAAAAAAGTTAAGTCAGAACTAGAATTATTGAGAATTACATTAGAAAGTTAAAGTAGAAATTAAGTCGAATATAACTATAAGAAGTAAAATTAAAAATAGTTTGGACACTAAAAGTACTGAGTTGATTTTTTCTTCAAGTTATAAATTAATTATTGTAGAAATTTGGAAAGGTTTCCAGAGTGTAACTGAATTTATGAGATACAAATGAATGCGTTATTTGTAAACGATCGGTGTAAACTATTTGAGCCCTTATCGACTTCAAGAGTGCTAAAAGCAGTGTTTCCAATAATTTTGAAAATTTTCAATTAATAATCGAGCCATCATTATTTTGTACTCCATTAACAGACATTCGATTTCTACAAAATATTTTTGTAACAACTCCAAGGTTAATTTTACGAAATTCGAAAATCTTTATTTATTATAAATTGAAATATTTAATAATTAAAGGAGAATAAATTTTCTTTAAAATTTTTTTTATAAAAATCTGTCTTTATTTCCATTTTATCCTTACATTTTAAAAATGAAGTTCTTTTTAAAAATTTACCTAATAATTTAAATATTTTCCTTAGTTTATTGAAGCAGTTGTTTTAACTGTATAAAAATGTCATTGATGAAAATTCAAAAGCTCTCGTTGTATAAAGATCTACTTAAATATGTAAGAAATTTAAAATATTCTGATAAAGTTTATCTGAAGCAGCGAATTATTAGTAAATATAGAGATGAAAATATTAAATCAGATTCAGATGTTAATTTTGAATATGAGGTGAATTTTCATTAATTTTTAGAATACGTTAAAGAAACGTTTAGAAAGGATTGCAATTCTTGAAACAACAACGGGTTATCTAAAAATTATATATTTGAAAATATATAGAATATTTAGTTTATTTTTATCATTTTTATTAATATTTTCATTTAAGTACAAATCTGTAATTTGTACGTACAATAGTTATAAATCTTATTGAATTTTTTTCGGTTTTCTAGAACGTTTATTATGAAGCTAATTAAAAAAAATTAAGCTTGAATTTCGATTCCTAGATTAATATTTAAACCAATTAAATTTTAAAATATAAAAAATTAAAACTAAAATCTGTCGT
This sequence comes from Bipalium vagum, assembly GCA_037834085.1. Classification (NCBI taxonomy): domain Eukaryota; kingdom Metazoa; phylum Platyhelminthes; order Tricladida; family Geoplanidae; genus Bipalium; species Bipalium vagum. The sequence goes on along the minus strand of JBBMKC010251342.1, from coordinate 5,393 downwards.
AAATTTGGTGCTATATGCTTTTTGATTTTCAAATTGGCTATGGGTTCTGTCAGTGGACCAGATTCTTTAAGTCCTATAGTTTTATACTTGCTTTCAAGAAGACAATTTGACATTAAAAGGTGTTTTACATTTTAATAATTATGGAATTATGGAATTTTTGCAGACTGACAAAATTTGCTTAGGACAACCAAAGGAAATAATTTAAAAATGTCATGTATCAATTTAAAATTGCATCAAGTAAATCTGTCAGTGTGTTTAATGTAATCGTATCGACCATTCTTTTAGCAAAATATGAATCTTTTTTCGACCAGCTGATAACTGCTGATGAGAATTGAGTTATTTGGTACGTAAACGAGCTTTTTTTCAGTCGGTTACAAAGTTCAATATTAATATACTTCAGATCTATTTCATTGAGTTATTCATCAATCTTAAATAGGCTGATTCCTACTGCTCTCAATTTTCCCGATTAAGTCAACAATTATTAAGTCCAGTAACAGTTAATAAGAAATTCTGTAATATAATATTGACAAACCAGATAAAAATTGATGAAACTTATTTTGGAGCTTTCCCACATGCACTTTATTGTTCCAATATATTCCATTAATTGCAATATTTTGTTTAGAGTATATTGATATTTTGTTTCAATTATGAATCGCGTTTGATTTGATTATTAAATTAAATTGACAATTAAATTAAAACTTGTAAGATGAAAAGGCAGAAAAAGGCTTGCAGATATGGTTTGTTCTTTTAGAAAATTTCTTCGATTCCAGGGAGAACATAAACAGTTTATTTTGAAAACGCACCAATAGGTGAAGGAACATTGGGTTCGAGTCATCAGTTAAATTGTTGTGGATGTGTGGTGCACAAAAGGAAGTACTACAAGGCAACGAAGGAAGAATACCAATTTAGTAACTGAACTTTAAATAAAGATTAAACGCAATTGTTCAAAATATTTACTAGACCATGGTAAAATTTTAATTAAAAACTTTAAACTATTTGGTTGACAAAGGAGTAATGTCGTATTTTTATAATAATTACAAGTTGAGTAATTTTTAATTTTCATGTTTTATAATCATCAAATATTTTTTTTAGATCAACTATATAAATAAAACTAGTTTATGAAGTGGTTGAACTAGAAAGTGTAAAATTAACAAATAAGGGATATGTTCGGACTTTACCAGTCTTGATCGTAAAGAAAAAGGATGGTCTATCAGAATGTGTATCGAAAGTGAATGAGGTAACACGAAAAGACATGCAATTTTCACTAATCAAATTCACAAATTCAATTTTTACAGTTGATGGATATACAGGACGGCTACAATGAAGTAACAGAGGAAGAGGATAATAAAGAAATTACAACATTTATAACTGACAAGTACTTTCTCATTCCTTTCGAACTAACAAGTGTACCAGCTGAATTTGAATGAACACATAAAAGATGTGGCAGTAGTGTTACAAAAATTTAAAGGAGCTGGTTTGAAAGTGAAACATCTTATATATGAGTGAGCTAAAAATGAAGAAAGATTTGTTGGTCATATCATCTCTGAACAAGGAATAAGATCCGATCCAGATAATGTTAAGAAAGTTATAAACTTTCCAGTGCCAAAAATTGTAAGGGAAGCCAGAAAATTCTTAGAAATAACTGGTTAAAATTTATGCAAAAATTGCCGAATCCCTAAATAAACAATTAAGGAAGGAGAAAAAATCTATGAAGATAATAAAATAGCTCAAGGAGTCAATCTACAGACAAATCAGCAGACATCGTAAAATGGAGTCAGACCAACAGAAAAGTTTTGAAATGTTAAAGGAAGAATTAGTGAAAGATCCAATAATGAGATACCAGAATACTATTAAACCATTCATTTTAATGACAGATATTAGTGCATATGCACTGGGACCTATTTTAGCCAAACACTTCATTACATTCGCAAGTAGAGGTTTAAGGAAGTACGAGAAAACTTATACAACAATTGAAAAGGAAGCCTTAGTAATAGTATTTGCAATAAAGAAGTTCAGTCATAATCTATGGGGTCAAATTAAATTGTTTACAATGGTTATTGAAAAACAAAGACACTGGGTAGATTAATCAGATGGGTTTTAATATTTCAGTTATACGTATACTTTGCAATATCAATACACGAAAAAGTGACCAAGAGGAAGATGAGGGGATTCATATGATTACTGATGCATTAACAAAAGAGATAGTGATAAAGTAATGGACAAAATAGTCAAAATATGAGTATGAATTTAAACTCATCATAGGAATATTATTTTATGAAGAAGAATACGAGCTAAGATATGTCCTACCTGGGAAAAGCTGGACAGTAATAGTGGTTCAATTATTGGAACTGCAGTAATGACAGGAATACCAACATTTGGAACTAGTTAATTAATTTATGTTCGTCTTGCAACATCAATTTTTGGAGCTGTTAATTTCTTTATTGGAGAAACAATTAGGATATGAATTACTTCGAAAAGAAAAAATACATAGAGAAATTTATGAAACAATAGAATTGTGGAGCATCCCAAAATAACGACATATTTTACATTTTTGATGAACAATTCTTTGTGTGATTTTTTTATTTTTATCTTTGTAATATGGAATCATAAAGTTAAGGATAAATATAATAATAATAATTATTATTGTTACTTTATTTATTAAATATTAATTATAAATTATTACCAAAAAACAAATAAACCAAGGATTTTTATAAAAAGCAAATATAGAAAATAGAAATTACTAAGATTAGAAAATAATGTAAATAAAATAATATATGGTTCTAAAAATAGAATTTAGACATAAAATAATATGAATTTCTACAAATAGAATTCATATGTTTCTAAAAATAGAAATTATAACAAAATTTTCATATATAAGCCCAAGAAAAAATAGTAAATACGCACAATAATTCTCACCAAGGGCTCAGTAAATCACGCAGAGGACTTCAAAAGAGATACGCAAATATTCATCAGAGAACGCTTTCAAGCAACACAGTAAAGACAAATTACCCTAGAACATTTCAAGACGTGGTGAACAATTATTAGTTACAAAATTTAGTAAGTCTTTATTCTCATTTTATAAACTTTGACGAATTTTCGTAACCGCAGTTTATTTTATTATTAAAATATATTATTTACTATCAAGCAATCTTTACCGATTGACTTGATATTATTATTATTAACAAAACTCTTTTAAATAAGTGCTCGAAGCTTTTCGAGAATCAAATAAAGTTTTATTTTTTCCTTTTTCTTCTTTTTTATTTTTAAAATTTACACAGCCGCTATCTGGTAAATTGCTGAGGACTAAGTTTGTGCCAAAAGATATCTGAACTTGATAATCCCATAAAGAGTGTGCTTGTAAAAATCAGATTTTCCAATAAATATTTTAAAATCATTTGTGTTCTCTTAGTTCATTTGAATTTTTATTTGATCGTTTATTGTGACAGTGATTTTTAGTTTTTGTGCCTGAACTTTCATCCGTAAATCCTTCTGATAATAAGTACTTTGTTAAGTAACCTAAAAGCCCAGTTTCGATATTTTTACCTTAAAATCAGCTACTTTTTAGGAACTTTATCTATTTCAATTAAAAGCTCTTGAAAATGACATATTATCTAATTAAGAAATTGAACAAGCAAAAATAATAATCACTGAATGTAAAGAGAATATTTAAAAAATAAAATCAGGGAATATTATTGAAAATGTAAATAAAGAAGTTAAAAAGGAACTAAAACAAGAAAGTTATTATGAATCAAAACCAGTTAAAATTTCAAAGATAAATAAAATCATGATTGGTTTCATACTGATAGAAGAACAAATATTAATTCTGACTTTCCTTCGAATAGTGCTCCAAAAGGAAAATGAATCATTGAAAGACCAAAATGTCCCATTTATTATCCTTTAATTACAAAAATATTAATGAAATAAAATAAAAGATATTTGATAATAACAAGGAATTAATAAATTTTAATGAAGGAGATATAAGTTTTAACACTTAAAAAGTTTTATTTAAAAAAACACTACCATAAATTTCCGTAAATAACCCGCGGGTTATATAAGAAAAAAGATGTTTTTTAATAAATAATTATTGCGGGTTATACACGGAATAAGTTTAAAATAAAAATTTAAAAATTCAACAATATTCTCATCGAAATCAAAATCTATACTACCACAATCTAGTAAATGTAAAAATGATTCTGGTACATTGTTTTCACTCGTTAAACTTCCAGTGTCATCATCAGTTACATGTTCATTAACCTCCACTTCTAATACAAAAGCCTTTTTAAATTCATTAGTAACACATTGAGTTGATATAGTTATAAATGAATCCACAATCCATTCGCAAATCGTCGTATAAGAAGCCTTTCTCATTTTTCCACTCTTTGTATAAGTATGATAGCCTTTTATCATCCAATTTTCCCATTTCTGTCTAATTTTCAATTTGAAACTTTTATTAACCGAAATATCCAACGGTTGGAGCAATTTTGTCATACCTCCTGGAATATTAATCTGTGGAGACTCCCACCTTCTGACCAACCAATTCAACCAAACCCTTCAAAAAAATTATTGATTTTAAACATTTTAGTGATTATTTAGTGGTTATTTAGTAATTCATTTGATGTATAAAAACCTTATATAATTTGTGTAATTTTATTTATTTATTTATTTGTAAAAGTTAAAACTCGGAGTTTGATTTTAATAATTTTCTTTCTCGCCTGTTTAATATAAAATATAAAATAAAATATGAAACATAAAATTATAGTAAAAATAATAAAATAATATATAAAATATAAAAAAATATTATTATAATTATAATTAATTGAAAAATTAATCATTTTGATGATTAATTTATAAAATATTTGGAAAAAATTTTAATCAATGTTACTATAAATAAATTTATAGTGAAAAATTTTAATATGAAATCTAAAAATAGTAACATTAAGTTACTATATTTAAAAATACAGAAAAATAAAATAATATAAATACTGAAGCATTTCAGTATTAAACTCACAACAAAAACACAAAAAAGATACAAAAGAAAAGCGAACAAGAGTTCTAAAGGGTAACTCAGTCAGGAAGAGCAAACGGACTAAAACCAACTATAAATATTCGAATTAATCAGAAAGGCGCAATAGACGCAAATAAACCCGAAAACGCAGATAACCAGAGGAAAGTAGCCGACTCTAATCCAGAACAATCAACGGACTATTAAACCATTCGTCTCGGTAACCAGCTTCCAAGTGAATTCTTCAATAATTAGTAAATAATTTTTATTTGATAAGTTTATTAGATTTGATTACAAGTCTAAATAAACTTTTTTTATTAAATAAATAAATATAAAATAATTCCTGGTTTCACACTGTTTGCAGGTGAACCGATACTCAAATAAAACATAG
>JBBMKC010251341.1:0-31569 GCA_037834085.1 Bipalium vagum | reverse complement strand
AATAATAATAATAATAATAATAATAATAATAAGAATAATAATAATAATAATAATAATAATAATAATAATAATAATAAATTAATAATTGTCAACATAACTACAATTAATTTTCTTTATTAATGAAGACAAAGGTATATTTATTTTATTCTTCAATTGTAAACAGCGATTTAATCTTTTCAAAAAGCCTGAAAAAAGAACTACTTGAGAAGAGCGTGGTTTAATGATGTTTTTTAATTGTAAAACTTTATAAATTTTACAATAATTAGTTTCAAATACCCTAAAGTCTTCAAGGTAATCCGCGGGTTACATGAAACTCTCTTTTATCATAAAAATGTATTGTGCGGTTATTCAAAAAATAATAATAATCAATGATGTATTACGCTATAGTACTTCAATTAGGGTTATTTTGAGATCAAAGTCAATAAAGAGGTCTATTCAATGAAATCCTTCAAAATTTTCATCCTCTTCAATATCAGTATAATTTAAAATGCCAATCAAATCTTCGTGAACTTCAGGTTGATTTGAATTTCTTTAATCAATACTTCATAAATCAATACTTTCGCCATAAAATTGAACAGTTGTTTTTCTGAATCCATTATTTTACACCGTCAAGTCATACAATCCCCTGATTGATTAGTCCATTGAATAATGATTGATTCTCAGCAAATATAATCTTTTTGAATTCAGACACTTCTACTACTTACCGGAAGTAAGCATATGTATTTCCACTGTATAAAATACTGAACTTCTATAAGTGAAAAGATTCTCGAAGCCGTTTTTTTACATCTTTTTCATTTTGAACATATATATATATATATATATCCATTTGTCTGAAAAATTCGAACTGTTTGGTAAATGTGGAGTGTTTCAAATCTAATGCTATACAATTTTTCTCTAGTAGATTTTTGTTGTCTGACAAAACGTTTTGAAACAGGGGACTCTTCGATTGACTAACGTTGGCTGTTGCTATTGCTGTCGATTTTTTTCGGGCGTGATACTTGCTTAGGAAATTATTTTTTGACGTTCATCTTGATCCATGCTCAATGTTTAAGATTGTTTGATCACTCCATACCTGGATTACGTTTTTTTCTGCCTCCGCAACATTTCGACCATGTAACAGAATGATTCAGAAATCATTATCACAATATCAATAGATGAGAGTATGCGGCTGCAAGTGGTGAACAATATATCTGACAATAAATGTGTGCTTATTTCTTGTGATCAATATTATTTATTTTACTTATTTCTGAACAACATTCCGGAAATTAATTCACACACATATTACATGTACATTGTAGAGGCTGGTGAAAATATTGAATAATGTAAATATATAGCTTAATGTTATACCTTGATATCAATAAAAATTTCCTTTAATTTCAAAAGATTGTAAAAATAAATAAAAAAGATAATAATAATAATAAATAATAATAATAATAATATCGTTTTCATTTTAACTACAAAAAAATATCCTTAGATGGAATAACATTTTCTCAAAATCTGCCATAACCGAATATTTATTTTAAATGAAAATAATAAAAACTTCAAATCTTTTGTATACCGGAGATCCATCTTGGTGTGATCCCCACATCAGTATAAGTAGTTTTATGGTCCATAAGTTTTTATTATTTATTAACTTCTGAAATCACAAATCTGAATAAATTCTGTATTATTAAGCTATGGAAATTCCATTTTATTATTATTCATTAATTATTTTATATTCAAGTTCAATTAATATCAATTACAATTAAAGACGATCAAATAATCAATAAATTAATAAAACAAGTCAGAAGAAAACAAATATTTACAAATATATATATAATAATTTATTTTCTATATCACACTTAAAACTATAAAATTATTAATTATTATAAATATAATTCGTTATGTTGTATTAAATAAATTATAATTAATTTTATATTATTTATTTAAATTTTTAAGAATTATTTTTTATACCTTAAAATTATAATAATTTCATTTATGATTTAAAATTAAGAATTTCCATGGTTTGATTACACCCCTCATATATATTTAATGTACTAAATATTAGAATCACTTATCCAATATTGACAAACACAAAACAGAACATCAAACCATCAGATCAAGGAAAATAATGTCAAAAAAATCGTAAGGTCAATTATAAATAAAATAATGATAAGAGGTGGTATTTGGCTTTTCCATTGAAACTGTCATTGAAAAATATCCATTTATAGCTTAATATAATACATATTCATGATAAAGGTCAATAATCAAGGAGATGAAAAATTCGATTAAATTAAACTACCAAGTGCACATAACCTTTGAGGTTCAATTTTTACGGTCAATAAACATTTTCCGTTTCTCTCATAACAAAAAAATTAAACTAATTAATTAAGCTAAATTAATTATTTTCACATTTTCTAAATTTAGATTTAACTATTGATTTTAATTTATAACCGCCATGAAATGAAACCCTCATTGTAATCAGATGTAGAAAATTTCATTCTAAATAAAATCGATTTTGAAAGTTTTCTTTCATTTTAATTTTCAGTTTTGTAAAGACCAATTAAAGAGCAAAAAAGATTTATAATTATCACCTGATATCATTAGAAATTACTAAAATTATCAATAATTGTTGTTATTATTGTTATTAATTATTGATTTAAATTCAATGTTTACTTTGAGTTGCACTCAGAATGTTCATGACACTAAAATGAAAGCTCAGATTAGAAACTGATGAATGTTCGATAAAAATGTAAAAATAAAAATATTATAAATAATAAAAAAAATAAAATTTAACTATATTTTTAGAAAAATTAATAAATAATAATATTTACGTTTTAAATTAAAATTTATATTTCACAGATTTAATAATTTGAGATGAGCTTTATTTTATAAACAATTTTATCTTTTAATGATAAATCAATAATGAAATTCAATAAATCGATAAATTAAAAAATACCTTCAAAGCACATTTTTTATTGTCCTTAATTCTAAAACATGTCACAACTTTTCCGCTTATCCCAACACCAAGTGCTTCGTTTGTTAATTTATAATCATGAACAATAGCAGATGTTTTCGGCTTCAACATGATTCTAACAATTTAAACTTTTCACACTTTAGTGACTCTATATTAATGATTTAAAACAATTACAGAAAGAATTTATTAATATTTTTCGTTTTGGCATGGATTAACCTTCAAACATTTATATTAAAAAGTAAGCAATATAAAGCAATATAAGTAAGTAATATAAAAAATATTTGATAAATGAGAATATTATTTTTAATTTTAATTTTTATATTTTAATTCAAAAATGAATTTGACCTCCTTGAAAACATGTTCTTTTGAATCTCACATTGATTGAATTTATTTTAGAATAAAAATATTTGAACAGACGTTTTGAATTGAAAAATCTAACGAATTCGAAAAATTTTATTTGAAACCGGTTCACAAGTGGATTTATTGCCAGTAGAGACCGAGAAGAAAAGATTATAAAAGCAATTGAATTAAATAGTGGTTTAGTAGATTTGATTCTTTATCTAAACTAAACAAAAATTACATACTTAGAGACAATAGATGATTGGCATAAACTGTTCTCAGATAATCTGTCAACAAAAATTGTTATAATATTAGGAGTATGCTTAAGTTCACATCGCTCATGCATGTATGACATTTAATTAATATTATTAATAATATTAGGTGTACAACTATGACTCCGGCTTTTTTTTAAATGATAATAAAAATTTTGTTGGCATTGATTTTTAAACAAAAACATCATATAATAACTAATATCACGAGACAGTTGTTTTAACATTCCTTGTTTAAATATTATAGCAATTTAAAATGTCAATATTCATAGCAAATAAACGACATTTGCGGGAAGTAATTCTAATTTACTTTAATGTCAAGAAAACTGCAGCGGAAACGTACCGCTTGCTTCGAGATACCTATGGAGAACATGCTCCTTCGATGTCCACATGTAAAGATTGGTTTTGCCGGTTTAGTATAATTTTGCCGGCCAATATAATACGAACGACAAGGAGCATGGGAAGCCACAAAAACAATGTGAAGATAGAGATTTGAGAAGGCTGTTGGACGAAGACCCGTGCCAAAAACAATCTGATCCGGCTGTCGCATTAAATGTGCATCAACAATGCATTTCAAAACATCTGGGAGCTTTAGGAATATTATCATAGAAAGATGTTTTTATTATCTTATTATCAATCTTACCTCAACCGCCCTATTCACCCTACATCGCTCCTTCGGATTACCATTTTTTCCTCTCTTTGCAATCAGCACTTTCCGAAGAGCGGTTCAATTTCTTTAGAGACCTCCAAAATTGGACTGACAGCTCTAATTATACTGTCTTGATTAAGCTATTGACGGGCGTTAAATTATATAATTACATATTGAATTTTTTTTTAAATATATGTTATTCAAATTAAAAAAGTATTACATACTTTATAGCTTTAGTTTGTTAAAATACTTAAAATGAAAGTATGTTAACATACATAATAGACACCTTGTAGTTATATTAGTTAATAATTCGATTACATTATTCAACTAAATGTTTGATTTATTTTTCGATTTAATCCGATTCAGTATTTAACCAATTTTACTTAAAATATAATATTTTCATTTACATGTCATTCCTGAAGTTACGAGCATATTAATCCCTCTGAAACAATTAGTCTATATAAATTTGTTCAAACACATCTTACATCTTCACATATTATTAATCCACAACCTTGGAACAATCTACTGACAGTCGACAGTATTCTACCAATTTTGATCAAAATAGGAATAGAGAAAAATTTATTTAATAATTTATATGCTTATTTATGCCCATATTTATTATTCAAGAGAAGATTGTTAACAGATTTATGAAATGGAAGTTTTTGAAAATCCTTGACCATGTATGAGTTGATTTAATTTTTGTACAGGTTCCCAACCCAACGGACTATTACTTTGTGAACCACTAACAGCCCGGATAAAGAAAAAGAATAAGTAAATGTATCTTTTTTTTTGTTTTTGTATTTATTTTATTTACATAATACTGTACCTATTTTTTTATATTTGATTTAATATTATTGTGATTTTAACAAAATAATAATTAAGCTTTGATTATTCATTTTCTTTTATTAACGGTTTTGTATTTTATTTAATTGCTTTCTTGATTTTATTAACGATTTGGTAATCGATGTCAGCTTTCATTCAATTGAAAATTTTGTGATTGATAGAAATATAGATTATTGCTTTTCTGATTGTTGATTAAATCAGATAATAGTAAACGAAGTTATGTTGTTTTGAATTATTAAATAATAATAATAACAATAATAATAGTACTTTTTTTCAGTTTAGTTGAATGATAAACATTAGTTTTGTGAACTTTCATAATAATTGGAATATTTGTACTTATTATATTTGTTAATACTTTATTTAATTCATTTAAACAATATTTTTTAAAAATATTTAATCAATAAAAAAACTTTAGTTCTTTTTGCACAAACCTAATAACTATCTTGGGGAATAAACTTTACTTATCATGATAAAATTGTGAAATGAGGATTAGAAGCATGATCCACATAAAAATTTTCACTTCCATTTTGTATCCTATTGAAATTACATTTAAATGAAATGGTAATAAATAAAAATTTCAATATAAATAAAATTTTTCTCATTTCAATCAAATATTGAATTTGAAACAAATCTTTTTACAATTAAAGAAAATTACGTTGGATTTGGCAAGATTTGTCGCCTTTTTAAAATAGGAATACAATAAAGTATACATAAGAATGCATAAAATATTATCCAGTTATTAAATTTAAGGCAGATCGCAAAAATAACACAATTCAAAGGGATCAGTAATGATAAGAATAACCCACTATTATTGTTTCTCAAATATTTCATTAAATCCAATGTGTTTGACAAATGCGACTTGAGATAAAAGATAAAATTATAAATATCTTGCAGCTTTTCTTCTCTTTTATCAATAATTCTATAAGTCAACAAATAGAAATAATTATCTTCTCCGTCCAAATAAAACTCCACCAAGTGATACACTGAGAACATAAATCCGAAAAACGTTATGGGATTGGGATCAATCACATAAAATATCTCTATCAGAAAAGAAAGGAATATGAATGAAGCCACAAATGAGTTGGAATTTTCCACGTCGCTTACATAATCTAAAAGTAATAAAACAGTGTCCCATTTCATTAGTTAATATTTTATTTATATAATTAAATTATTGATTAAAGTTCAATTTTCAAAAAATCGTTTGAAATTAATTTCCTTATTTTATAATTTTAATTTAATTAAAAAATTGACACACAAGGTGACTATTTGACCCTAGCAAAAATGTTCAGTCACCCTCAACTTGTTAAAATAATTACTTCGATAACAATGGAATATTTTTTTAATATTACGTTGTTCAGAATATTTTGCACGTGTTTTGTTTATACAACTGTAGCTAAAAGTCACCGGACACTCAGAAAATTTTCATTATTTTATCATTACAAGCACGTTACAGTAAGACAAAACATCACTACCCAATTTGATCATGATCATTAATATTTAGACATCTGTCCTCTGCATATTTTCACTTCCTGGATGCATCTAGAAATGGAAGCGACCAGCTTGTGGCAGATATCTTCAGATACTTCCATATTCAAGACTCTCTTTATTCAGTAGTAGAGGTCTTGTAAATTACTTGGTGCATGAAGTCGTACCTTCCTTTTTAGACTTTCCACAAATTTTCAATTGGATTCAGATCAGGCGAAATCCCAGACTAGCCCAATAGTTAAATTTTCTCTTAAAACCAATACACATTTGGTCGAAACTACGAAAAAACTGTAAAATTTAACAAAACTAAGATTATGCTTACGTAGATATTTATCGACAAAAATAATATAAAGTGATTTTTAGAATAATAGTATGTCAGGATTTTGAAAACTGATTAAGCATTGAAAATCTGAATAATGATAGCACACCATCAACTCAAAAAAGAAAAAAATAGTCTGTCCGGCGACTTTTAACCACAGATGTATGTACATCAAAATATAATTTAAATAACTTATATAAAGATTATTTAATATTGAATATTAATTATTATTTATTACTATATTGCATTCAAAACTCTATGTATTGCTCTCTTCAAAGTATTAATTTGTTTTGTTTCTAAATTAAAATTTGACTACCTTTTTCCAATTTTAAGAATTAGCTAGCACTTTAATTTTACTGTAATTAATTTGATATTTTTACTATTTTATTCCTAGTTCACAAATAATATATACTTGATGACTTATGTACTGAATTTATACGTTATTAATGACGTAATTTATCTTACCTGACTCATTTTCATATTAAAGATATTTACCTCGGAAGGAATGCAGGAATTTGCAAAACGCATAGACGAAGAAATTAAATATCCTACCCCCTGTTATCATAATACAAACGGTCAGTTAGAGAGACAATTTATAAACGTCACATAACTTATCAATGCCATTGTTGGGATCCATAGAAATAGAGGTCCCAGCACCCATCAATTCAAATTCAAAGTCCATAAAGGAGCCAGAGCCGCTACAGCCAGAACAAGAGCTTATGAAGGATGATTCTCCAAAGCTCATAATTGACACTTAAATAACATTTTAATTGTGAAAATTTGCATGAAAAAGTCTTGTTAGGCTTACTTTCTCTTATATTATGATTCTTTTCATGTGTTATTTTATATTTTAATTTATTTTTTATAAAAATAATAATATTTAAATTATATATCAGTTTTTAATTAATATAAATAAATAAATAATAATATAAATTGTGGGTTGAAACGTAACCCACAAAATTGGTAAAAATAATTATAATGAATCAGAAAATAAAACTTACTAAAAATATATTAATATGAGAAAAATATTGATATGTGAGAGGTTATATTTAGTAAGTTCTCTTTGCAATCAGCACTTTCCGGAGAGTGGTTTAGTTCCCTTGAAGACCTCCAAAATTGGATTGACAGCTGGATTTCATCAAAAGAGCCTGAGTTTTTCTTTCATGGAATTCATTCGTTACCTGAAAGGTGGGCAAAGATTGTAGCTTCCAGTGGAAAATATTTGTTATAAATGTCTGTTTTCTTATTTTAAAAATCCGGAGTCATAGTTGTACACCTAATGTTATAATAAAAATTACACCTCCTTGTCATAATTAACCATGTAACTATCTTCGTCACAAGTGAAACATTTTTCTATCAACGTGTTCAAAATATAATTTTTTATTAATAATATTATACATTTAAAAAACCACATAGCCCCTTTACGATAAGCTATTGTGTGTGTTAAGCTAAGTTGTGCTAGAAAACCATTCTTCGTTTGGTGGTTTTCTCTACCACAATTTTGACATATCTTAAGCCTTTGTTTCAGTTGATCCCTTGATATTTCTCTACGTGACTGCATTTCATTCGAATTATTACTATTATTATTTATATATAGCTTGGTTCTTACCAAGCAATTTGCCGCAGTGTGAAAAACTCTATTGCACTTACTGCAGATTTTTTTAGGATTCGTTTGCACAACGAAAAGAGATTTACTTCCCAGACTTGCTTCGATCAGCATAGCCTTTTGGGTTAATTGCTCAACAGTTTCATTACTGCAGAGTGCTAATTTGGCTCTAATGGTTGGGTTTAATCCTGCCCACCATTGATCCTTTATCATTGCAATTGTAGTCGCGGCCCACGCTTCTCGTGGTCCGAATGCTCTCCGGCTAGTAATGTAATTTGATATGTATACTCTGATACATATTAATTTAAGCTTTGACTCCGCTCATAAAATCAATTTCTTAATAACCTGCTCACATCTAATATGAGAATTAATTTCTCTAATTCCTTTATTACATCTTTAAAGGACATTAGTTTATATGCTGGATGTTCCATTCCAGGATTATGCAATTCATTCCGGAGCTGCTTCGTGCTCCTGTAAATCCTTTGCGAGTATTTTCCGTAGAAAATCTCGAACTTGTCCATGTTTAAAGGATAAAGCTAACCTTGTAACCATCTGCTCATCTGATTTACCTAAACCATTCATGGTCTGATATTATTCAGATGTAAATTTTGGAAAATCACATGAACTTCCTTTATAGATTGGTATTTTTATTCGCTTCTCTTCCATTATTATTTACCTCGTCAATTACTTTTATCTCTTCTAAATATTTCAAAAAATGCGACGGATTTTTTATCACGTCGGGTTCATCAAATGTAACGGTTTTGGTCCCAAGCTAAATTTTTACAAGGGGCTTACAAATAGGCTCACCAACTCCCTCGAAGTAAGTGTAAATAATAAAAAACTCACGAATAAACAAAGCTATTAACAAAATAAGGTATATTTGTTATCACAGATGCAACGTTAGAAATCTATTCAATCAATCAAATAATATTTAAAATTACAAACGATTAATTAATTAATAAAATATCTTCTTGACTTTACGATAGTCGAAGAAGTTCTAATAACAAAAATGCGTATTCTGTAGCCTAAAGCGAAGCAGAATCGAATTAGAGAGAAAACAATAAAAAATAATAAAGAAAATATTAAAAAGTGAGTGATGAGAAAAATTTCCTTCTATCACTAAATAAATTTTAATTATTTATTTATTTAAGTTTAACTCAATTGGAATTAAACTTAACAATTAAACACTTTTGGAATTAATACAAATTCCTACCTATTATTATTACCGGCATCTAAAAAATATCTTTAATTTGAATAGCAGTATGCGTATTCTCAGATTGATTAAGGATGTTTGGAATGTGAAAACCAGGTGCTTATATACTCCTGTTTTCCACATTCTAGAGCTTCTCATTGGGTCTATTCTAACTTAATAAATATAATTTTATATGTGAGCGGTTTCTATTTTAAGTAAGTTTTTTACTAACAATAGAATTTGCACAGGTGTTAACTATTTTAAGTAAGTTATTATACTATAGAACTTAATATATTTAGTAACCCTACTTCCACAACATTTTTTATGGTAAATTATTTAATTTCTATAATAATAATAATGCTTAATCATGTGGGTTAATATTTTAATTTTATATATAAGTCCAATTTTAATATATTTAATTTAACTTTTAAAAATGATTATTATTTATAATTTTATTAATTATTTAAATATTATTTTTACAATATAAAATATAAAATCAGATCCTTTATTTAGAGGTGTAAAAATAAAGATAGTAGGCCTTACGAAGCCTCTTCATGCATATCAATTCAAATATAAAATGTAAATTTAAATTTAAATCAAATATTAAATATCAAATGTTTCCAATGTCGATTACAAGTTTCGGAGAGCTGTCGTCACTGTCCAACGGCTTCTGAATCTGTTGGAATCTTTTTCTTTTGATTTTGAGTTTGACCTGATTGGTTTTATACCAGTTTTACTGTGGATCTCAAAATAATAGTTAAATGCGATTCTTCTTTATTCTCCCGTTGAGCTATCAGTATAGGATTCTGTCTTTTTTTTTCTTGTATTTCTTCATGGTGTTTGTTGATAGAAGTCTTTACAAATTCAAGAGATCCTTTCTTTCAATCAATATATGAAGTTATTAATTGTAACAAAATCTGTAAGAACAAGTCTTCATAATTTTAAAATTATAACTGTAAAAATTATTTAAGAGTAATATTTTATTTATTAATAAAAACTTCTAAAGAATTTATATCTTAAAATTCTTGGTAATCTACAATTTATTATTTTAATAGCTTTAATAACTCTCATTTTGATTTTAATTAATATATTCAAAAATGAATAATTAACAAAGAGTTTAATTAAATTTATAGATTTTCAACAAAAAGTTCAAGTAAATTATTTCAAATATTTATTTAAATTCAAAAATGTTTGTATTAATTTCCTATGAGACTCTATCCATTCAACTTAACAATTGTTTTAAATGTTCAGAATAATTAAAAATTCGGCGAAATTTTAAATAATCACTTATTTTGTGAATGAAGCATTGTCAATTGAAATTAATTAGCTATGTTAGTGTTAAGGACTAGATCAACATGGTAACGTTTCTCGGGTAGTTAATTGAACACTATTTTAGGTTTTTGTTTAGAACTCGGAATTTACAGTAATTAATTACATCCGACGCAGAGAACATGGGTTATTTTCAACTCATCGTTGCAGACAATTATCTCTGCAACAAAATCTCATAACCAACAATGATTCTAAAATCTCAACGGTTCGAAATGATCCCACATCGTCGGCTAATAATATCAAAGCATTTCTCATTGTTATGAGCATTGATAAATCGTTCTTCGCTGTTGCGACGTCTCAAAATTCTGTTGGAATCTATTGCTCTGTGTCCGGTGACCTGGTGTATAACTTAACAGGATCCACCAGTCCGATTTATACTATTTCGGTATTTAAATTGCTTTTAATTTGCTTTCAATTGTCCTCTTACTCTCAGTGGCACCCGTATTTCAAAAACATCATTGCCTGCAGCAATGTCACCGGCACGGTGATGTTGTGGGATATTTTTCAGAGTCAAAAGTCTGAGTGCAAATACCAAAAAGTCTGGAATTGGCCTTCAAATTCTATGATAACTTATTCCATTAAATTTCACCATTTTCGATCTATCATGACTTTGGCAAGGTGATTATTTTTATTATATTTTATTAAGATTTTTTATTGATTTTATTATGAGTTCTTATTTATATTTTATTAATTTTATCAAGATTTTATTTTTATAATTCTATATTGATTTTATTGTTTATTTAATATATTATTTGACTTATTAAAATAAAATTTTTATTATCATTTTTATTGACTTCATTAATTATAATTATTAAAATTTTTATTAAAAATATTATAATAAAGAATCAATAATATTAATTTATATGAATCAATTCTCAACTAAGTCTCATTCTTAAAGTTTCATTTTGATTTTATTGGGAAAACATGGGTTACTCTAAATATGAATAGGGCGGCTTGGCAGAAAGTTCATTTGTATTGAGTAAAAGCATTAAAGTTGATTTTATGTTAAAATATAAAATTAATAATGAGTGAATTGAGTAAAAATGTTTTGCAAAAGTTTATTTTTTCAAATTTTTATTTCTTAAGTAGAAATTGAATAAATTTTCTAGTTACTGATTAAAAAAAAAGTTACGCATCTACCGTACAACCCTGATCTTGAACCATCAAATTATCATTTTTCGAAAAGGGGTATATGCAGGAAAGAAATTAAATCTTTATTGGTAAAAGTGAACGTTAGGGGTCATTATTATTTCATTATAATTTAATGATTTTTTATCGATAAATATTTAAATAATGGTTGGAAATATATTTTTATATGAAAATCTAATTAAAAAGTAAAAAATATTAATTTTTTACAATTTGTAATCAGAAATAATTTCATACGAAATCGACACAAAAGCATCATTTTTTAGATTTGATCGCCACATTGCCTCGGTTAGATATGATTTTAATAAAGTACCACTAGTCCGATGATGATGAATATGGTGCTTTATAATATTCCATACATTCTCAATATTTTGGGTATTTATTCTCAGATCACAAGGATCAACAAAATTATGTTGATGTACAACAACATTATGTTGATACTTTCCGGAAGATTTTTCCTCAAGATTTATAAACCCGCGACATGCATCAGAATAAACACGAGTTCCTGCCGAAATCCATTTATAAATCAGAGGTAGTAGGGTATTTTCATCCCGCAACTACGTTTAAAAATATACGGTTTGAATGCCTTTCTACACCTCCAAATACCCATCTTGTATTCGTTTTCCTACCTCTGATATTTTCGCTTGCCAAATGCAGATTCATCGATTTCAACCTCCGCAAATTCACCATCATTTCAAATTCCACCTAAGGGTTCTTTTATCCTTCCATGAGATACATAAATCCTGTATAAAGTTTCTCCAGTCTACTACCGTTTTCTTATCAACTTTTAATTCATTAATAATTATACGGTTCGGATAGCCTTTTGTTCACATATAAATAATTCTTATTATTGTTGATAATGAAAGGTGCGATCTTGTAAAAAAACTACCATCCCTAATTGATTTGGTGAATTTGCAGGGTCTGCATCGCCACCTGAATCCATCTAGCCTTTTGTTGTCTATAACTAAAGTACAATGTTGGAAACATTTTGCACATTCCATAGAATTCTTGATTAAAATTCTTTGGGCTAACCAAGGAATGGCATCAATTTTTGCTATTGTGTTGATATCATACCTTTACAAATATATATGGATATCATGTTACTTTAGATCATACCTTTCATCACTAAAATTCTTATATTCTAATATATTATCCACAATGATTGTTAAATTTCTAGTCCGGTCATATTAATTTAAAAATATTTTAATTTTTAATAAATACATTATTAATAATTAAATCAATAAATTATATTGAAATAATAATGACCCCTAAAGTCCACTTTTACCTCACTGTTTGTATTTAATTCGACGAATTCATTGAAAACCAAAGCTTTTTTCTTTTAGTTAACCATAGGTTGTATTGAAGAGTTTTCTTTAATTTTAGACTTTTTTCATCAGAAATCTGTTTTATATAATAGGCCGTTTTGATATTCGTAGACGTTGAGAATTCCACATTTATTATTTGACTTGTATAGTTTGGGGTGGCTTCCTTAATTTAATATTTTTCTAATTCCCTTATTATACTGCTATATTTTTAAAAATAAAATCCTACTTTTTAATGTGCTTCTTGAAGCTTCTTTCATGTTAGAGCAGCAGCATCATTTATTCTTTTAATATTTTTTAATGAGTATTCCTATAATGCTTCATAAAGGTTTTAAGATTCTTCAACTTATCAATGATAAACAGAAGTCATTTTTTATAATATTGATTTATTTATTATCGATCAATATTATTATTATTAAATTGAAATTCAATGAATTTTATGATATTTTAATGTTATAAGAAAAAGCTTATTTTATAATTCTTACATTATTCACTTTTAATTAATTATTTTTATTAATAAAATTAATATTCTTTAACTTTTAATTAATTAAATTGTTTTTAAATCTAGCTAAATGTTTTTTATTTACAACTTTTTGAAAGGTAATTTAATGATGATCTTAAGCTATTATTAAATCGTGGTCTTCTGAACAACGAAGGCTTTATTATTATCATCATTAAAAGTACCCAAGTCTGAGACCTTGACAATCCTTTTTAAAAATTTAAAATTAAAAAAAAATTATTTTCTTGAACTAATATTATTTCTGAAATTTTGCCTGAAGTTGAAATAATGAAGGTATAACTTTTCAGAGATCGAGAAATTCGTTTCATAGATTGGGAAAAAGGTGAACACATTGCTCATTGGAGATTCTACTCAGAGTTTTCTTGGGTTCCTTGGGTATCTTGGTCAATTGTTGGCAGCAGCTTAATAGCTTCAGTAGGCAATCCCCAAGAAGATTCTGAGCTATATTCGATAATTGAGACCATTAATATAGGTAATATTTTTTAAAATTAATTTTTCATTTCATTACCATTGTTATTTTTAATAATTTTCATAACAATAATAGTAATAATAAAAAAAAATAAATAATAATAATAATAATAAATAACAATAATATTGATATCTATAAAATAAAAATTGAAATAATAATAATAAATTTTTAAATAGAATATTAATTATATATATTAAATAAAGAGAAACTATATATCGATTTTATCACAATATTAGTAAAATGATGTTATTATCTCTTAGTAAATTATTTTTCTTCGAAAAAATTGAATTATCCTTATATCACTAAATTTTCATTATTCCCTATTATTGAATATAAAACGGTGGTTTCTTTCCGTTTTCTTTTATTGTCTTTCCTTTAATAATAATCTCGTGTTGGAAATATTTCTCTACTATACAATATGTCCTGGTAAAAATAAGAATTTTTGCGACCTCTCTAATTTGATAGTATTATAGTAACATGTTTTTATCTTTTTAAATGTATATAATGAATAATAGAATTCAAAAATGCTAATTTTGGTTAAATCATATTTTATATTGATTTAAAATCAAAAGTGAAATCTTTGGATGTATTCGTTAAATAAAATAATTCCATGTTGATCTTTCCAAGTTTAAAATTTTGTTAAAAATATCTCTGGCACATGTCAAACATGTTACAAGCATCAACCCTTCTTTTAGCGTGGTTGACGATAATCATTTTCCATATATCAGGTCAATTAAAATGATAATATTTGTAAAAGGAGGAGACAAGATCTTGGCCATTATAATTGATTGGTGGTTTGCGATATTATCAGTAGTCAATAATGATTATAATGTTAATTGTTTACTTTTGAAATCATCTGAAGATTATTGATTGATTGATTGAGTGATTGACCATTTGTCTGACTATAATTACTCCGTCTCTCTCTGTCACATTTTCTAAATTATCCGTATTGAACAATTTTTGTCCTATTTGTACTCTATCAAATCCACTGGTGTGAAATCAGGTCAAATCAATAATTACTTTATTATTATGTAATAATCGTACCACATGTAATGCTACTGCATTGGTAGAAGAATTATGAATTTTTATTGAAAACACTGGACACAGACGACGAACTATTTTATAATACTCTAATATTATTATTTTTAAATTAATTATATTATCAATTTAATAATAATATTAATATTATTACTATTATATTAATTTTAATATACTTATTTCATTATTAATATTATTATATATTACCACTATATTATTATTTTTTTTATTAAATTACAAATATTATTTAAATCGATATTTAATGAGCAAAGTGATTTGCTGAAAATTCGTCCTACTGCCAAAATATGACGACATTGCGTTGAATGCAAGTCGCGTCATCTCAGCGGTTGGTATTGCAGAGCTGACTGGATAAGTAATGTATGAACATAGAGAATTATTCATAGAAAGTGGGCTGATGAACATATTCCGTCCTTGTTTGACTGAAAAACAGTCAATTTTTGATTAATGGGTCCGCAAAATATTTGATGAGCAATAAGACAAATGACGAATTCACCATTCACAACATTGACGAATTGATGAAGGTCTTGTTCAATGGCGATCTTTCAATTAAATATTACGATATGTCTCAAAAACAAAATATTCCCAATGAAAAATAGATCCCTGTCCATAGACTTGGCTCTTTTACCGTACCCAGACACAAATCAAAGAGAATGACTAAACCAAAATCACCATTAACGGATTATAGATTTTTTAATAGTTGAATTAATGAATTTTTAATGACATAATGATTAAATTTCCAAACAAGACCAAATTCACAGTGCGAGTTATCTTCTGCTTGGAATTTGCCTCATTTTTTTCTCTCTGAGTGACGAGAAATGTTTGCTTTGCCAATTCGTGACGAAATCAATTTTCGATTGAAGACGAGTGTAAAATATACATCAATTTTTTAATATTAAAATTTTAATTGTAAAAAAATAAATATTGATTATTTTTTTCAATGATAATATTAATTGTGGTTGCGAGAACCAATTATTTAATGAAAGTAATTTTATAAATATTTGTTTTAATGAGTGTAAAATTAATTTTAATATTAATTAAATTAAACGTAAAAATTTAATATTTTTAAGGTATGGTTTATATAATTATTATAATATTTATAAAAGAAAATTATTTTTTTAATGAGGTAAAAAGAGACTTAACATAATAGTTATTAATAATAATATTAAAATATATATTCTGAAAAAATTACTAATATGGAGACTACATAAATTATTTTTTAAGTAATTTTAATAAAGTCAATATTTACCTTTCGTAACTGAAGTAAAAATAATAATCAATTGTTTTGCTACCTTTTAAAAATATGATGACATACGAGTACTTTTCCCCCTCTTGGATTTTCAATAAAATCCATTATCAGATTGAAGACTGGGGAAATTTGAGCCGCCGGTTTATTAAGAATTTTTTTATCAGAAATCAGATTTAGTGCAGCCTGACTCTGTGATAATTATCTGGATCGTATTTTTGTTAATGAAAAATGATATTGCACGAAGGGATGATAAATTGTTTTAGTAAAATTATAAAAAATTCAATTAGAGGTAATTATCTAATCTTGTATAAGTAAAAGGATAAGAAAACACAATGTGCAATCTGATCCAATAAAGAATGATCATATTTCTCTTTTTCCCGCGTTTCTTATTCATATTATTATTTTATTATCACTATTAAAATCAAATTTTTAACCCATACATTTGTTCTTCTAATTGAAAATTGCTCGTTTGATTTGGAAAGAAATAATCTTTAAATATTAGTATCAGTCGGCTTAGAATAAAACCATTTATTTCAATTAAATTTAGGGTTTCAAAAAAATATTTTCATTTTCATTTTTTAATCAATGTTAAAAATTGATCATTTTAATTCAAATTAAAATGGGCCGAAGGGTTTAAAAAAATTTTAGGCTGAAAAGCCGTAATATTTTAATCTAATATTTATTTTATAAGAGAAGAAAGACTCTAATGAGTTTTAATCTTTGAGTTGATTCTTTTTATTATATTGATTAACAATTTTTAAATGATCGATAAACAGGGTGTATATTGAAGATTATCCGATTTTAAATTGTAAAACCGTAAAATATATTCAATATAAAACTGAAAATTCTTGACACAGTAACATTTATTTATTATTCTTTCTACAAAATGACCGTCAACTTTAATACATTTATTTAATCGATTATAAGCGTCATAATATTAGGTGTGTAAATAAGTTTTCAGATTTTTTTGATCAATAACTAAAATAAATAAACTTTATAAAACAATGTACATTTATTTTTCGAAATATTCTCCACTGCTTGTCAATACTTTCTCCCATCTTCCAGACAAGGTACCGATTCGAGCTACTTTCTGGTATCCTTGTAAGATTGAAAATGTTGGTCAGCCAGGCCATGACCCATGAACATTTTTATACTGAAAATAATAGATATTTATTGATAGTCTCAAATATCATATACAATCTGTTACACTGAATTGTCCAGTAAAAAAATTAGAACAGTACCTCCTTCCTATCTATCAAATGAACAGCATCGAATTCTACCAGTAAGACAATGCACCAATCCTTACTTCCAAAAAGATCAGAGATTGGTTTGATGATCATGCCATACCTCTTCTGTGGTGGGCACCAATCAGTTCTGATTCTAACCCCATGGAAAATGCAAGGGTACTCATGAAACACTAACTTCATCCTCTGGCTTTAAAGCCTACCACCTGTGACGACTTGTTCAGCCCCTGTCAGTAACTGTGGAGCACTATCATGAGAGAAGAGAATTACGGCTACAGACTCGTGGATTCTATGGAGCGAAGGGTTTCAACAATAATCAAAGCAGCTGGAGGATATACCAAATATTAATCATATTTTGTTTTGATGTATCCCATGTTCTTTGTACATATGAATATACTGGAAATTATATCTCTAAAGTTATATTAAATATTGAATTTGTTTTACTGGGCAATTCAGTGTAACAGATTGTATATTAATTTATTACCACGAATATTTCAATTGTGGCGCCTTTATTCCTAATCAGCAAATTTATTCACACGCCTAATATTTAGACACATTTCTGGTAATGTTCTAGCTGTGCCTCCATTTGAATAATAATTCTCAGGTCTTTTTTGGTTTTCTTCTATTTACTTGTGTCATCAAATGTCTCAGGTGCTTCATAAACCTAGTTTATCTCGAATATTTTTTCATCTTTAATTGATAGTGTCCTACACCTTCGAAGATCACAAACATTCCCAGTCTCTTAGAATTTTTAAAAAATTTTCCTCATTGTCCTCGCTGTAGATATATTTTTCCATGTCAAGTGTTCTAAGTGCCGTCTGTCTAATGTGACTAATTCCATCTTAGCTTTTAGTAAAAAAATTGCATTCTTTCTTCAATGGAGAACATTATTAAAATTTGAACTTACTGCAATTAAACTCGATAATATTCATTCATTAAAACAATTCGTAAAATCTATTTCTTAGAATATATTTAATTATGATATTTACGAAGTTAATCCAGGTCAATGGTCACTACTTTGAGTAATGGAATATGATTTATTGTTGTCTTATGTACCTTTGATTTTGTACAGTTAAAGTCCTGAAACTCTATTGTCACACCATGTATATTTTTCTGAGCCGTAAAATTTGATACTTACTTTAAGCACACTCTTTATTTTATTGTTGCGATTTTTCAACTATTATTTTATTAATTATATTATTATTGTTGTTATATGTAATTAATAATAAAAATTGTAATTATGTTATCCTAATTTTTTTGAGCTACTTTTTAAAAAATTTTGTAATTTTTACTCATTAATTTTATTTTACCTTTTATATTTTGTTATTACCTCAAATAAATAAGAGATAATAACTTGAAAAACTGTAAAGATTTTTAGACCAATCTCAATTTTTCAATTAATTAGGGTGAAATGATTTAAACTATTAAATTAAATAAAAACAATAGAACAAGATTTTATTTTTTATAAATGATCTTTATATCCAATTGATTCCCGGCGTCAGATGCGGTAATGTTAAAATTGATTTGAAATGAAAATTCTCACAGAGACATTTGTTTCGTGCGTTAAATAAGATTTGTATAGATCAAAAATTGTTGTCTCCGACTCAAAGTGGCTGCGTACATTACGACAATAACAGTCTTTGTGAAACGTGTGACACATGCGAGAAGATGTCCATGCTCGACATCGCACCTCCGACTTTTGACGAGTATCGGGTCAATGCTGTCGATTTGATTAGATTCGTTCTCAGTCGAAACGAAGAATGGTTCGTTATGGTATATGTTTGTGGAGACTGTCGGTTGAGATTCAAAATGTGGGGGGACTCGATTCAGTTGCACAGCAAATACGACACAGATTCCAATATCAACAAACGGAAAACCCAACTACCTCATGATGTTGATTCCAGCTGTGTTGTGGTCATGGAATCTCCAATTGCTCCGGAAATTGTTTGGAACTGTCTTCAGAAAATAGATCCAAATACAGTATCCGATCATCGGTTGAAGAAATATTTGTTGATGAAATCCGAGGCAAATCTGATTGCGGAATCCAAAGATCTCATACGATGTATAGCCATGTTTGAGCGAGAATGTCTAAGGCAATCGATCTGTTGGAGTTGCATTCAACAAATTCACAACTGGATAATGCAACAAGAAGACTTCCCTCTGTTTCTCTACGAATCCATGATTCAAGTTAGGACAATCGTAATGGAACGAGTGAAAAATTACGACATGGTACGTTTTATTATTGATTATCTTAATTCCCTAACATTGATCATAATTATATTTGCAATTTTATATTTTATTTATCTTTATGCTTTATTTTGAATATTTATTGCTACCACTTATATTTATCATTAAATTCCTATAATTTTACTTATGTTTAACCACTTCTATTTTATTGTTATTATTTTTTTCATTAAACAATAATTATTTATTATTTATTTTTGATTTTATTTTCATGTTTTACTAAAATTATTCATCATTTTATTAACTTTTTTCTTTTTAAAATTATTTTTATTGATTTTTTAAAATTGATTATTAACTTATTTCTTTATATATTTCATTTTTAAATTAATTATTAATAATATTTATTATAGGTAATTACTATTATTAAATTTTATTTTTCTAATATTAAAATTAATTCGAAATTATATTTTTTCTATTTTTTAAAACTATTTTATTTTTATTATTGATTTTTTAATATTAAATAAATAAAATATTATAATATTTATATTATTTTTTATTTTAAAACTATTTTTTGATTATTATTATTTTATTTATCTTATTGATTTTAATTATAATTTTCCTTAATTACTTAAACAATTTTTCATATTTCATAATTTTTAAAGATAATACTATTTTTCTGTAAAAAATTTTGATCTTTTCACTCTGAATTCACTGCGTCGTTACTAATAATTGCTTTGCAACTCAAAAATTGATCATTATTGAATATTAAAATGTATTAAAGCTGTGTTTGACACTATAATAATTTTTTCAAATTGTCCGAAACATTGATTAAAAACAACTCTCTCTCGTTAATATTTGAAATGCACCCCGTTGTGATGAATCCGCTTTCCATTTCTATGAGTAAAGAACAATTGAATGGATTTTCATTTTCTGGCGTTGAAACCAATTTTGACATGGCTCTCCCTTTCCTCCACGTTTCCTCATTTCCTGACAGTCTGAATTAAACAGTTTCACCGGGCCCAATTATGCAAAGCTTGACTTTGTTAGAATAATCCGGTACGCAGCAATGGAAAATACACAATGATTCATTCTGTCTAAGTTGGAGGTTATTTACTCCTGGCGATTTTCCCATTTTCTGTTTCGCCCTTCACCGAAGCGCAGTGGAAAATTCCCAACGACTGGCTTCTGGCTGGAAAATCAATTTGCTTCTTATCAGATTTCAGTGAATGGATTCAGATTTGTATTGATTTCATTGAATTTTTTCAAAAATTTCCCAATCTCAATGACTATTATTTTAATTCCAATACTCTACGTAAAACATGATTTGAAAAAAATTGAAAAAATCTCTTTTAAAAAGAAATTAGGAAACAAAATTTATTACTTTGCCATCGAATTTTGGGTGCAATTTAAAAAATGTCCTGAATCTCGTTTATGGAAAACGTGTTTCTGTCAGGGAAGTAAGTGACAAAATAAATTTCTCGAAAAATGATTGAAAATATATTGGTACAATAAATAATCAATTTGAACAAAATTATAAATGTAAATAATCAAAAAATTAATTAAATTATACAAAATCAATATTTAAATAATTATCATCAAATAACAAAAAATCAATAATAATTTTTAATTAATGTAATTATATAATAATGTGAACTGATTAATTATAAATGATTAATAACAATTAAAATCAAGAAATATAAAATTTGTTCATTTTTAATTATTGACAAAATTATAAACAATCGTAAAATTAATGATAAATAAATAGATCAACGAATCGATACTATGTATAATTGATTGTATTAGAAGCAAGAAATGTATGATACTTAAGAAAAGTAAAAGCAATAAAAATTGAAACGACTATTATAAAGTGTGACGTGAGTGATCTTCATATTGTGTTACGTAATAATCGCTTATCAACCATTATGGTTGCGATTAATCCAGGTCAAAAGCATTGTTAATCGTCATGTGACCTCTATTATATGGTAGTCACTATAATTATTTGTTTGGGGCTTGCGAACCGTGACGGTTACGCATAACCAGGCCTGTGGAAATGACGACTGTTCGCTTCATATGCAATGTTAAACAAAATCAATTTTTCAGAAATGTTTCCTGTTTTTTCTTCTTCTAACAATGATTCTTATTTTATGTCTTTCTCCGTTTTCCATTATTTTTTTCAAACATCCATTTTTTTTCAATATTTGAAAAAGGTACCTTACGTTTTAAGCTCCGAAAATCTTTAATTGAGGCTTGGTTATAATTTTCAAGTTGAATTAGATGACAGTTTTTATTTGAATGGAACGTGAGCACAAAATGTCGAGGGAGTTTCAATGAGGAATTAAGTGCATTTTTCAGTATTCTTTTTCATGAAAGTTTCATAGTTATTTTGTGACAAACATTTTTTACTCAGGTCTTGGTTTAAAAATCTGAGATAATAATAATAATAATAATAATGAATAATATAATGTGAAATAAAAATTTAAGTTTTCAACTTTTTTTATAAAAATAATCTTTGTTTTGAACGAAGTAATGATAATTATAAACATATTATTGATAACGAAACCGAATTTCTTGCAATCAATTACTGCTCCCCCTACTCACTAAAATTGTAAACATTTAATTCAAAAGGTTTTTTCAGATGATCAATTGATTTATTACAGTCTATGAACACAAAGCAAGAAACTAAAAGTTGAATTCAGCACTTTATTTATTTATTCAATACCACAAATATTTGTACACCCACGGCAAAACGCGTATTTCATTTCAAAGTAAACATGTGTAACGAATCAAGTCACGGTTCCCTTTCTTACATAAAATACAAAAAACTTCATTAGAGTACACAATTCATCTCAGCGGAGTACGTTGGATATATTGGGTGTTTGGGTTTCCTGGAGATGCAAAGTGTAATTAAATGTCTTAATTTCGCCAAATCCAAAAATGAAATCAATATTTGCTAAATACACTTATAAGATACAACATTAATAATCATCTACTACCAACAATGAAAAAAATTTTAACAAAAATAATAATATAATAATAATTTTCTCAATACCTATATTTTAGGAAAGTGAGACTTGATATTATTAAATCTGTTTAAAAATCCTTGGAAAACATTATATTTATTATTATTATTATTGATTATTATTGATTATCATTAGTTGTATAAGATTATTTTAAAAAAGGGTAATTAATCATCACCTTATGACAGAGTATGTAAAGATATTTGTAAAGAATTTTAAAAAAAATAGTAATATTAAAAATATGAATAACTTGGCCGAAAATCCATTTACGTTTTTTACCAAATGTTCTTTGATAATTTAGAATAAAATGAATTTATTTTATTGATTTTTATAATACAATAAAATAACAATAGCTTTTGTTTTCTCTGTCAATATGAAGTAAGAATATATAATAATAATAATAATAATAGTAATAATAATAATAATTGTAATAATCTATTTATAGAAACTTCAAAAAGTCAACTATACTTTGATTTTGAAATTTTTATTTTTGTCACGTGTTTTTTTATTTTATATTGTTGACTTACAATTTTGTGAAGGGTGATTATGTATAAAGGTCAAGTCAAAACCTGTCATTAAATTTTTTTAAAAAAAAACATTTTATATCAATAAAGAAATCGATTTCCGTTTTAAAATTATAACTTTTATTATTATTATTATTTCAAGTAATGGTAGTAGTTTGATAGATTTTTTCTCTTGTGTTTTTTATTATTAAACTATATATTTCATTGCTTGAATTAATTTAATAATCAAAAAAATATATTTTTCCCTGAATTTTAATATTTACAAATAAAATTTTAATTTTAATTTAATTATAATTATATTTTTTTATTTTTTTAACGAAAATTTATTAATTCTTTTATTTTATTTAAGTTAAAATTTTTATTTTATCATTATTAAAATATATTTTTAATTAAATCAAAATCCATCGGAATGGGAAAATGTTTTATTTCTGTTTGAAAATTGTCAAATCTGCGAATATATTGATCGAAATTACACTTTTTTTCATCTCAGAATATTCTACCCGGAGCAAATAACATCCGACCGGTTCCTTCCAAGCTTTCTCAGTCATCTTCGTCCAAGGACACGAATGATTGGACAGACAACGCCAATTTCCGTAACCCATCCGTTTCCGCATCCAGTGACATAAATCACGTTTACTCTTTTGAGTACAAACAAGTTCCGTATTTGATGTCGAAATTGCATTCGATGTCGTATGAAGATGGCTGCAGCAACGGTTATAAAGATGGTAAATCCCTTTTAATAAAAATATCAATAATTTTGAAAATTAACAATTTTAATCGAAATAGTATTTATAATTTTATTCATAACATTCATTAATAATAGTGAGAATCAATATTTTATAAAAAGTTACTGAAGAATATCAGCATTGAACACTTTAATTAATTTAATCTTTTCAATCAGTTAAACTTTTTTTCATTTTCAAGGAAAATAAATTTTTAAATATCTTAAATTAATATTATAATATTGTATTTTATTGTATATTTTTTAATTAAATTTTATATAGTTTTAATTTTAAACATTCCTCTTTTTGATTTGATTTTATTTTCGCAAATTAAAAATATTTATTATTATTTCCTTTACAATTCACTATTGCAAAGTTGTTATTGTTTTCGATATCAATTGTATTTGTATAAAACAATAAATTATATTTTTATAAGTGATTTTCATAAACCTAATAAATTAATTTATATTATTATTAATTTATGTTTTTGATTTAAATAAACAGATTAATTATTCTGTTTTTTTTAAAAAAATTAATAACTTTATTTTTATTTAAAACTTTATTTTAATTAAATTCTTTTTAAAAATATTAATTTCAGTAAATTAATTTTAATAATATTTTTAAAATTATTATTGTTATTTCTATTTTTATTAAGATTACTATTTTAAAAGAAAAATTAATAAATAATAATATATTTTACTATTATTATATTTTATATTATTATTATTATTTAAGTTTTTAATTAATATTTTGTCTTAAATGATTACTTTTTGATTTTTAATATATTTATCGTCTGACCTTTTATATAGATCGTCAGAAAAGACTCACACATCTCCATTTAGCACTTAAATTTCTTCAACTCTATGTTGCGGCTCCCTCAAAATTGGGAGATCTAATCAACATACTATTGACAAATAATCTCACACATTCTGGAATGCCCTTTGGACCTCCTTTAAATGGATCAAAAGTAAGACTGAAATAATTTTTATGACTCCAAAATTTTTAATTATTTTATTTCATCTATTTTAAGTTTTTTCCAATTAGTAATTATACACGGTAAGTCCAATAAGTTATGAGTAAAAACTGGAAAAACGACTTATTTTTTATAAAATTAATTATTTGTTTCATAATGATTATAATTAATAATATACTTTTATTTTGTTATTATGTTCAGTATGACCAAAGAAAAATGAAGAAAAATAGAAATCAGAAACTTATTTTTTTGTTATTTCTTTATTCTTGATAAATAAATATATATACTAAATATTGTCATATCATTTGTCTTAAATGATCAATAGTTTTTATAATATATCATTTATTTTAATTGATCAATAGTTTTTTTAATTTGGAATCTTCATGATTGATACAGTTAATATCGAAATTTTTTTAATTTTCGCTATGAAAAATTTTTCATCTAAAAATATAATTGAAAAATTACGAATCTATTATGAAGATTAAATTGAAAGAATATCTGTTTTGGAGAACGAAACGCCATGACCCCTTTGTTAAATTGGAGATAACGATATCGAAAAAAGCAAGAGAATAATTCAACCAGAAAGTGTAAAACAAATCTGGATTTATCAACCAGGTTAAATGCAATCAAATAAACCGTAAAAGTTTGAGAATATGTGTTCTAGATTAAGAATTCTTGTATTTATGTTTTCTCCATTATAATCATTCACACAAGCGTAGTACCTTTCTTTACAATTGAGCATTGTCTATTCGAACTTTCTCCATCTGACTTCTATATATTTAATCCTCCAAAAAAATATCTAAAAGATTGTAAAAGCAAAACTTTGGAAATTTTTGTGTTAACAGAAAAACTGGTTGAAACTTGAATAGTGTGTCAATGACAACCTTGAAGATATTAAGAAATAATAATGGCGAGTAATTGATTTGATAATATATTGGCTTCTGTCACTGGGCTGTTTTGTTTTAAAAAATGATCACTTGAAATTTTATTTCACCTTACGTATTTGGCTTATCACAATTTTTTCATAAATTCAATATTTCTTTTAGTATCTCGAGCTGAATGAAGAATTGAGATAGAGTTCCTTTTCTTAACTTAAAATATTTTTCGAAAAAACTATCAACTGACATTGGTCTTCTTTATTTTATCTAATTTTAAAGACCGATAGAATGACCGAAATATATTTGAAGACTAACAAAGGTGATATTGATGTATTGATAACAGAAACCCATTGTTTTCCAGATAGATTCATATTGCATTCGGAAATGGTTATTGAAACCGATTGGAACTTGTTCCGAAAAGATTTCCCCTCGATCCAACGCCACAGATTCATCCAATATTATCGTGCCTTGTCTTGTGTTATCTGTAACCGGTCTAGCGGAGTCCAGTATTCGATTGTCGAAATGTGGCAGAACAGTCGCTGTTTTTGTACCTCACACTGCTTTTCAACGACTTCATTCTTTCTCAGAATTGGACACAGATAATCGAACAGGGCCCGGTTCACGATCCGTGTCTCGAAAACGGCGACATTCATTGACATTTGAGAACGAGTTGAAATTTTCTTCTCAAAATCATTCTGCTTTCAATGTCAGAAGTAACGGAACTAGTATTGATACGAACAGTGGCAGCAATAGCAGCAACAGTTCCAATTGTCAAAGTCCGGTCATTGCAATCTATTCTTCGGAGCCGGAATCGACTTGCGGCCAATTGCTCTATCATTTTCAAATGCCTTCTCTCAATGCAATTTCGTTGGATTTCTCGCCACTTGGTGACTACTTGGTCGTTGGTATTTCGGGAAAATCTCATAATCTGCTCTTTCACGTTCCCCCTCACGTACTTACATTGAATTCAGATTTCACTTTCCAATCTAATCCCTCGTCGTCTCTGTCCTTCTCCTCGTCCTCCTCTCCCTCATCCTCTTCAACTTTGTCACCAAATGGTGATTCAGTACCAGAGACTCATTTGAGTAACATTGGTAAGATTGATTTTACGTTATTTTTTGCTTATGTCATTATTATATTTATCTTATTCTTTAAAATTATAAAAATTTAGGATCATGTTCTGCTTTGACAGACTTGGTCAAAAATTATACTTGTTACATTGTTTTAATTTATTATGTAAAAAATTGTAAGAATATTTGGTCTCCACATCCATTCATATAGATATGAATCCAAGACATCACCACAGACTCCTTTCATTTCGACGATCTTAGTCTTCAGTTTACCCCAAATCGACTCAATTCTTTGGGTGTAAGCTCCAGTCTTCATGTCCACAAGATTCATTTTGTGGTTGACAGTTGAAACATAATTTGCATCCTTAGACAATTTGTAATAGGACCTCCATTCATTATAACGAAGCCATGCTCCAAATAAAATACTTCATAATTGACCGGTCGAATGAATATCATAAAATATCATTCATAATGAATATCATAAAATGAATATTATTCATTTGATGGGGAAATTTTTTTAATATCGATTGGTTTATAATCCATAATATTTATTTCAAATTAATTTTAGATTTTAAATATGAAAAAATTAAATACAAGTAATTTATACAGGTAAAATAAATCATAAAATATCAAAATGCTGATCTTTATTTAATGAAAAATATTTTACATTATGCTTAACGAAGATATTTTTAATTTCACTTAAAATACCCTAAAGAAATGTATT
Source organism: Bipalium vagum (assembly GCA_037834085.1). NCBI lineage: Eukaryota > Metazoa > Platyhelminthes > Tricladida > Geoplanidae > Bipalium > Bipalium vagum. Next base: position 3,484 of record JBBMKC010251341.1, on the reverse strand, counting down.
GATTAACTTTTATTAGAAGTTACCAGAATTGCAAATTTTTGTAAACTTGTGATTTGAGATTCTTATGTCTATTATGTATTAATTAGCATTCTTAAATTTTTTGAACAATATTTACACCTTTCACTTCGCATATTTATCGGCCACTGCATTTGCACTGAAATCTTGTTTCCAATAATGTCGAAGGAGTGTCCGAATTTCAATTTTTCATATTTATTAGAACTAATAAAATCAACTATTATTTTATGTCAGTTCCTTAATTGCTTATAGAAAATTTAATTACCTTCAAAATGATTCAAATTACCATTTTCAAAAATCCAAAAATAATGGGTTGATCATTTTATCTAGTCAAATGACGAGATTTTTCTTATATTGGAATTCATTCTTTGTCTGAAAAATGGCGTAAGGTGATAGTCAACAACGGTGAATATTTTGAATTTTTAAAAAAACTGTTGAAACTTTAAAACTTATTTTTACACTTAACACTCAGTTAAACAAAAAACGAAATTACTTGTGACTCCCATAATACTTATTATATTATGCCATGATTTTAATTATCATTTTTTTATTAACCAATATTATTTACCAATTAGCACTATTGAAAATAACTAATTAACCCATAAATGTCAATATTTCTAATTGAATTTTACAACTATTGGTTTGAAAATATTAAAATTGATTGATCAAGAAAAAAATTATAAAATATTTAATTTTTTAGGCTTATTTCTTTTATGAAAAAGATATCTAAATTTCCAAAATAATGCTTTGATTCATGATAGCAATTCATTCTCAGTAAAAATCAATGACAATTTTTCTAAATTTCTCTTTTCCTGTAATAATTTATCTGAACAAGATAGATTCAAGATATTTTTTTCTATTGAAAACCAATATTTTTCAGCGGTGATTTTGAAGATGCACGACAAATCATCCGAGAATTTCGGCACAGATCAATACGAAAATGCCGAACTCCGCTCTAAAAGGATGGTACTTCATCGAATCATTCGTCACATGAAAAATCTTTCTCCTCAAGATTCTGATGGTGATTTTATCGGAAATCATTGTCCTGTTAACTGTGCCGTTTGGAACACAGCCGGAGGTCTTTTATTTTCTCGAGAATCCGGTACAATTTTGTTTCTCAGTTTCGTTGGTTGATAATTGTTCCTCTCGTCATGCGGGTTCCTTCATCTCTTCTTTAACACCACCACAACCCCTTTCCAAAAAATAGCTGACTTGAGTGTTCAGTTTTCCCGATTATCAATGACAAGCACAATCGATTTTTCTGGATCAGGTTTTTATGTCTATCTCCATAGTGACTGGAAACAAGCCTTTATGGTCGTCGTCGTTGTTGTTGTCTCTGACGAGTGCGTCTTGAGTTTGGTCTTTGGTCCCGGTGTTTTTATTTTTTCTAGGTTCATTTGTAAAAAAACGTTTTCCATCTTATTAATTGTGTGCGAATTTTGAATTTTGGTGTTTTTGTCCAATCAGATTTTTGTCTGTTTTTATCTGTGGGTGGGTTTTATTATATTTGTAGCAGAATGAAAATTTTTCAGGTTTTCACCAAGAGTTTTATTTTCTATATTGACTTTTATGTTTGAGTTTTGTGCACATTTCGTTTGTTCTCTCTATGTAGCGCTTTTATGTGTATCTTGATGTCGACAGAAAACTCAGTTGAATTTGATAATAAAAGGAAAATTTTTGGTTTTTTATTTGGCTTTTGTTTTTAATTTGACGAAAAAAGGATTAAGATTTTTAAAGACCTAATGGAAAGAAAAATTGGGTTTATTTAATGTGGGTGGTATGCATTTGATAAATTTTTTAATTTATGAAAAGTAATCAATAAATTCGCCTAAAAATTTAAAATAAAAATAGTGTAGCGCAAGTGAAAAATGACAATATTTGCTTTGTATATAAGAATGCAGCAACAATCTTTATATCTCTAATTCGCGATCACAAGTGGTCAAGAGCTCTTGGCATTACATGTATTTTTTGCGATTACTTACATTTCAGTAATAGTTTTCCATTTATCTATCATGTTTTTTAATCTGGTAAGAATATTTATTTAAAGATACGTTTTTAAAAGTTCTTGGGGCGTAATTTTTTTCGTTTTATTTCAATTTAAGACTTAGATTTACAATTTTTTTACTATGACATCTAAAACTAAAAATACAAACTAGAAAATAACCTTTTAGAAAATATAAATATAAGATTTTTTTTTCGAGACAGTAATCGAAATTTTTGTATTATTTGTAAAGGTAAAATTGTAAACTAAAAGCTTGATACTACGAAGTGAATCATGGCGAATCCTTAACAAATTATCCACTCAAATCAAAATTGCGAACAGAGAAACTGAAATTAGACTTAGGTCTTCTGAAGCAGAAAGGATTTTATACTTTACATATCATAATAAAATAAAATATAAATTAAATTGGTTCTTAATATTCGGTAAATCGGAAAGCGGCTCTCCTTGATCTCATACTTACCCATAAATGATATAGAATATTTAAAGTACCCTTTTTATTTTTTTCTAATTACTAAGGTTAAATTAATAAGAGACCGAAATTTATAGTCTTGGGATTGCCAAAGGCACGAACTCTGTATTTATAGATTATCAAAGGTAGATAATAATAATAATATACTTGGTTTTTAATTCTAATTAGTACATTTTAAATTCAAATTAGTTTGTCTTAATTCAAATTGGAACCGTTTAATTCAAATTCTTATTTTATCTATTATTCTCTATTGGTAATTGGATATGAAATTTATTGTATTTTATCCATTTCCTTATTTTTAGATAGATCATGAATAGTTCAGATTGCTATGGAGAGGTTACAAAAATACAAAGAATAAACAATATAAAATTATTAATAATGACTCGAGATACAGAATTGTCTCAAATTATCAGGATGATATGAGAAAAAATTCTATTTCAAAATATGAAAACCTCCCTAAAAGTACAGTAAGCCGCATAATTACAGCATTCAAAGCAACAGGTGAATTTACGAAAAAAAGCAAAGTGAGAAAACATCAGAAGGTAAATGATGAAATAAAAGCTTGCATTCAAGAGATTTTAGATAATGATTGCATTATTGTTTGATACTTTGGGTAACGAGTTTTCCAACTCTAATATTTTTTGTAGATGAAGTTGGGTTAAACTTATCTATTAGAGTTAGTAAAGGCAGAGTAAAGATTGGGTCAACACCAGTAGCAACAATAAAAAAATATTAAATCTAAAATGTAATAGCAAATGACAATGGTTCTCCTCCTTGCAATAATCTTCCGACAAAAATAGCAATAATTCTTCTAAATATGATCTTCTGACGCAATAGCAATAATTCTTCTTCTAGCAATAATCTTCCGACAAAAATAGCAATAATTCTTCTAAATATAATCTTCTGACGCAATAGCAATAATTCTTCTAGCAATAATCTTCCGACAAAAATAATAGCAATAATTCTCGATCTCAATTCTGTGGCAATCCACTGCGGAT
>JBBMKC010251340.1:0-42583 GCA_037834085.1 Bipalium vagum | reverse complement strand
AAATGAACATAAAAATTATAACAATTAATTAAAATATAACGAATTTTTATTAAATACAAAATGTTTCTATCAAGGGTCAAATCACAGCTTCAAATGTCTTTCTTCTTTTTCTGGAGTCTCCACATATGTATGAAATTGTAAATCCAATTGTGTTATCCAACTCTTATTGTGTAGCAAATATTTCGTCCCTATACATTTTTTAGATTTTCTAAATAGCCAAAAATTATAAGGAGCTAGGTCTGGACTGTAAAGTGGGTGTGGAAGCAAGTCAATATCAATATCACTCAAGCATTCGGTCATTCGTTTAGTCGCTTGTGGTCGAGCATTATCATAGTGTTAAAATTATCCCCTTTACAACAGAGATGACCGCGATAACTTGAGACAAACATATATTCCAGTTGAACAGAAAAATATGGCGCACATTATCTTTTCGTATGTTTCTCAGCTCTCACCACTTTGAAATTGAGTCGTTTTGAAAATTTGGCCTCGTGTAATGACATGAAAATATACCAAAATCTCATCACCGGTTACAAATCTATTGAAAATTTCCAAACCTTCCAGTTGAAACTTTATCAGGTTCTCCTATTACATTTTCAACCGTACATCCATTTCACTATGAGAGTATGGGACACCCACTGAATGCAATGATGTCTAGCGCCCAGATGATTACGAACAAATTGTGAATTCTTTCTATCGAAATTTTTAGTATTTCTACCATCTGACCCAAATTTATCCGTGGGTCTTCCTTGACTAAATCTCGGACAGCGGTCATATTTATTTTCCGTAGTCACTTCTGTTGGGCAACCAGATCGCAGAAGATCATTAAAAACAGTCCTACACATCCGAAATTTACGAAACCAATTCGTAACAGAAGAATATTTAATAGCATTTGTTCCCAAAAACTATTAATCTCGTTGATGTATATTTTGGACATATTCCTTTTTGAAGCAATACCACACTATTACTCTAATATCACTGAAATTGAACATCATACTTTCTTCGGCTAACCCTTAACTTCATTCTTTATTACTATTACCATATTCTGCGTAGAAATTTTTAAAATTAACTTTCATTTATTTAATTTATTGATTATTTAAAACAAGTATTATATTAGGTTGAACGTAAAATTCTTGCCAATTTTTAATATTATGTTGTAACTCAAATAAAAAATGTCCTGATGCTTTACAATAAACTTATATATTATCATTTCATGAGTAATGTATTAAATTATATTAATAAAGAAATCATTTGTTTATCTGAATTATCTTTCTATTTTTTTAGGGCTAAAATGAATTTTTACAAAGTACATATAAGACACTGTACCTTGTACGAATTTCAGAATAAGTACAGTGTGACTGAAGCAACCAGAAGTTTGTAAGAGGTATTCGGAAAGAAAACTGTAAAAGATAGAACAGTTCGGTTCTGGTTTTAAAAAATTCCAAAATGGAAATTTCAGCTTGGAAGATAAACCACGTTCAGACAGGCCTTCTGTTGTTTATGACGCCATCTTGAAGTCTGAATTAAGAGCAGACCCATTTTCTACTACAAGAGAATTAGCGGAAAGACTCCAGGTTTCACAAACAGCTATTTCAACCAATATTCATGAACTAGGGTTTATTCAAAAATGGTCTAAATGGGTACCTCATGATCTCACAGAAAAAAACAAAATGGATCTTGTTTTTGCATTTTCTTCTCTTCTTTTACGATATGTAAACGATTCATTTTTTGACAGATTGATAACCGGAGACGAAAAATGGATTCGTCACACTAATGCCACGCGTAAAAGAGCCTATGTCTTACCAGGTGAACCAGTTCCTACCACATCAAACTGAATATCTATGCAAAAAAGACCATGATTTCTATTTGGTGGAATCGCAAGGGAGTTGTATATTTCGAATTATTACTTCCTGGTGAAACAATTACAGTCGATCTGTAATGTGAACAATTGACACGATTATCAGATGAAATACGAAATAAATGTCCGAATTTGGCCAATCGAAGGGGTGTTATTCTACACCGTCACAATGCAAGGCCACACGTTGCAATCAAAACCCATCGGAAAGTACATGAAGTGGGTTGGGAAGTTCTTAATCACCCTTCATATTCACCTAACATTGCTCCTACTATTTATTTCGTACCTTGCAAAATTATCTGGACCAGAGTTCATTCGTTGATTCGAGTGAAGTTAAATCGGCTCTTGTGACTTTCTTCGAGTCCAAATCCGAAGATTTTTTGCTAGAGGTATCGATGGTTTACCAGATAGATGGAGACATCTTGAAAATAATGAAAACTATATTTTGGATTAAATAAATATCTTTTTAAAAAAAATTTTGGTTTTTATTTTTGTTTAAAATTTGGCAAGAACTTGACGCTCAACCTGATATCATTAAAAATCACTTGGTCGGTTCAGCATTAAAGACTTTTCATCTTACTGATAGTTAACTTCCTTTGATATATATTAATATTATTCTTTATAAATAATGTTCAGTATAATCCTAGGCTCGATGCCAACAAAATTGTGATTTTTTGAATTCTTTATAAATTTATCTAATTGTATAATTTTTCTGTTTTCAATAATAATATTGTCAATTTAAAATTTATCTTTTAAATTTTAGAAAATAATATTATTTATCTAAAGATAAAACCGTAATTTTCATTTTTTAAAAAAATTGACAAAGGACAATTATAATTAGGCCTTATTTTAAAAAATCCGTTTGTTTAAAAGTATCATTTTCATTCATATTAAAGTTTGCATTTTTAAATCGGAATATATGAAATGGTGTTTTTTATTTTTCTCTTAACAATATAATTATTTTTTAAATTTCTTTTTAAATTAAGTTTTTGACTTAATTTTTTTAAAGCCTTCATATTGATTTATAAAACGTATATAATTTCTTTTTGAAGTAGACAAATATGGACTGTAGAGATCACAAAAGTATTTTAAAAAACCCTGTGGACGAGATTGGTATGAATATTTTATTTTGTTAAATTATATTTCCGTTAACATAAACTGATATGTGGAACTTTTTGTTAAAACATATTATTAATCAATTATATCTTTTTACACATGAAATATTATTTATTATCAACTTTATTGGTGAATTTCATAATTCTGGAAATGTTTAATTAACTGTTTAAATAGAATAAAATATTAAAGTGGAAAAATATAAACGCTTAATGTCAGAAAATATTTTTTATTTATTATTTTTTATAATATTATTATAAGTAGAAGATAAAAATTAAGATTATTTTAAAGTAATCAGATGTTACAAGATAAAATCTAATTATCTGTCTGTAATATTATTTTGCAAAACCCATTTAATCATCTATATTTTCCATTTAAAACTATTATTACTGATAATATATTATTCTTTTATAATTCTTTTATTCAATATTATTACTAGAAATATAAGAAAATAATAATCATTTTGTTCTCAGATATTATAAAAGATTCTACTTCTATATTATCAGATTATGAGTTTTCATTTTTAAATAAATTGAGAAAGGGGGTCGAAAATATATTAACAAGACTTTTATTCAGTGTTTTCATTATTTGTAAAGTACTTGAAGAGAAATTTTAAAATGTTTCATAAAAGAAGTAAAGGGAAAAAATAACCAGTCTTAGATCACATACCGACTTTTGTGAGGAGTTGACCAAGTACGACAGCAAATCTCTACCAGTGATACAAGAAAAGGTGAGGCTGTTGAGTCTGATTTTGGTTGATAACTGCTGAAGAGATTAATTAAATTTTTCTCACAAAGATATTTCACATTTTGTTCAGAGAATCTTAATCAAAATAAATAATTATTACTAATTACCTTTTTTGTTTTCGGAACATGATAAAAAATTTTAATTTCTTTAACTCTCCATGAAAAAAACCACTTTTCTCTATATATTAGTGCAGCGAACAAAAACTTTATTTTTCCAATACTTCTTTTTTAGCAGATAATTCTGAAGGAACATAATTTTATTTAGTATAATACGAGGGTTGTCTTTTAAGTTTTGCATAGAGACAAAAATAAGGAAAAAAAGAGTGAAAATGTTTTATTGCTTTTCAAAATATTCTCCGTAGAAATTTATACACTTTTCAATTTTTTGATTAATAATGATTAACAGATTTTTCTTTCTTCAACATTGTCAAAGTTGTGAATTACTACACAAAATTCATTTGCATTTGCATATTTGTTCTTTCTCTACTTCATAAACTTATGCTTTATTTATGAATAACAGGATGAATGAAATCAATAGAAATAGACCACAGTTGTTGAATATACCACTTTAAGGAAAATGTTGACTACAAATCTCTAATAAACAGGAAGGAAGAAAAAATTGATCCATTCCTATGATATGAGATTAATCTCCATCATATTCAATCCAGTTATCATTTTCGTTCACTATGTCAAATGTGTAAAGTGTTAAATGCTCTTATATCATTAGTTTTTTTACCTTTAAGAATTCTTTGTGTTTCATTCCGACAAGAAGTCGTTACAATTTAAATCATACAAAATCATAGGCTGAAAATGTCGACATGAAACCTCCGTCGTATTAAAATTTTTTTTTAATAAATATGGACCCAGTTAAAATATTTTTCAATACTTATGATATATTTTAAACGTTTGTGGAGCACTCAAAATATGTGATTTTTCGATTATGACACTACTGAAACGAGGACATCACTTGAGGCAGTGGAAGTAATGAGGTCCAAAACATTCCCAACAGTCCACCTAACTATTATATCCACGTATATTATAAATGCTTACGATTTATGTAGTCTAAACATAATATACATGTATCATTTTAAGTATTATATTATATTATATTGAAATGCATCTGTCAATCATTAGGCTTGTTTATCATAAAAATCTGTTATTACACTTAAATGATCAGTTTCATCAAGACTTCATAGAGTATGATAGAGTAATGGTTTCAATAGGTGATGTTGTAATTAATAATTGAATTAAACCTTAATGATGTAAATTGTTACATGTCATTGTCTCTTCACGATTGTCTTTATTCTGACACCGTTTATATAAAACATTAACGTCTTGCCATAACAATATGTTATGTGTACATTGCATTTTACTTCATTAAGAATGGCGATTACTTTTATTCGTTCTTAATAGCAACAGTATAAATCAATGAGGGGATATGTATAACAAGCAGATTCTTTCAGTAACAAGAAAACAAAGCGAAAAATCTATATTGAAATATTCACTCTTTTCTTTCTATCCAGAAAATTAAGCTGTTCATATTCGTCTTGATGAAATGGTTCTGTTTGGCCCTGTTAAAGTGAATTGTAAGACTGGCTGAAATTCATATTTGGGCACAGAAATATCATTGATAAAACAACGAGATTTACAAAATACCATTATTGTTTTTGAACAACCTAATTCAATTGTTTATTTTCAGCATCCCTCACTGATTTAAAGCTTTTCAATTAATCGAGTTCAATTTTTCTTTTTATTTTTAAAAAAATTATATGTAAGGTTGGTAATTAAATAATTGCGTTTTTTAACCGATAAATGTATTATTAAAAATTCCCTGAAGACAAGAAAGTGTTTTATTCAAAATTTGATCCATGACAAATAACACATTTCTGCCAATGCGGAATAACTTCGATTTTCTGGAATCGATAAACCCTCGGCAGGTATTTTGTACATCACTGGTGTTGTGGAAGATTTGCAGTAAGTTAGAAAAATGATTAAAAAATGATATTCATAGGGCGACAAATCCGGTGAGTTTACTGGATTAAGCAGATTTTCAGATCTTAATTTAATCCTCTTCGGTAGAGATTTATTTTGCAACATGTGTCCGGGCATTGTCCTGAAAAATTATTGAATGTTTTCTGTTGATTAATTCAGTTTACAAAGTTTGCAATTTCCTGAACAACTTGGTAGCATCTTCCTGGTGTCTCAGTTTTTCCTTAGTTTAAGACACTGTAGTGAATCAGACCGACTATAGATACTATGATGTTTTGGTGCAGTTGATGTTGAGTTTAACCAATGTCCCGCCACTGTGATGACAAATAAAAAGTGCGAAACCTAATAGCGATGATTTTTCTACAAATGTTTTAATTCTTGACGCACCCATTTATCGAGATTCAATGTTTTGCCAAGTTGCTGGATGTTGTGTATAATTGTTGGGTGACTAACTCGTGATTTTTGACTCTCGAGACCTTGTACTTGAATCCCCTTTGACCAAGATCTTTAATTCACCACTATCAATTGCTGAGTAACACCGTATTTATCATTTTTGGTGTCTTCTTTTCCACTCATAAATATTTTGAACCAGTTTTGCGTGATGCGACCTTTTGCTATATATATTGTATGGTTCATTGATTTTACGAATAGTCTCCGCAGGATTATTTTCTAACTTGAACTTGTTCAGTACAATTATTTGTTATTTTGGAAATGTAAAACAATTTCTGAGCTTTAAATATAAATTAATGCGTTAAAACAAATATTTTTTTCAGAAATTCTCTTGACAAGGTTAAATATATAAAAAAGCAACTATTTTCTAACTAATCTAATATTTACAAAATGATAACATTATACTTAATTATAATTAATATAAATATATTTTTTTATTTATATTGTATTTATATAATTATTAATAATAATATATAAAGTATAGAACACTATAATATGATTTCTACTGTTTATTCCAACGGTTCATTAATTTTTAAAAAATTAACCCAATTTTTAAAAAAATTATTATACATTGATATAAACACTCTTAAATCGTTTTTAATGATTTATAAAAAATTTCAATAAAATATTAATTAATTTATTTGAGAAAAAATATTGATTTTCATACTTGTCTGTCTTATTGGTATTCTTTTGTAATAAATAAAATGAAGTACATAAAATTTGGATTCCAACTATAAATATAAATTATTGTCCATTTTATTTATATTACTTAACACATAAAACATAATTATTGTACATATCATATATCATACATACATATATGTACATATCATATGGTAACTATCGACTATTATAACTCCAGCTTATTCTATTACATGAATTTAAGTGCAAAATATAAAAATAAGACTTTAATATGATTACATAATCATTAAATCACATTTTACATTGATCGAATCTGTTTTACAATAAATAACCTTATCAAGATGCGCATAATAATAAAATACTTGCATAATTTTACTGATTATGGTGAAGCTGGTTCACTTATCAAATCACATCAATATAATTTTGTAATGAACCTTTTTCGCTTGTTTAAATGTTCACCTTTTATTTTATTTAATAATACGTTTAATTTATTTTTTAAAAATATCTAATATTTTCTACCATATAAAACCTGAACATACTTTTCAAATCAGAATTAACATAAAATTTTCTATTGTTAATTAATTTTATTTATTTAATTCAAACTAAATATTCGTACAAAAATTAATGTTTTATAATTTATATAAATTTCATATTTTTGTTTTAATCGTTCTAAGTCTTTATTTTATAAATTAATATTATAAACAATCTAAAAATAATTAATATAATTTTTAAGAGTAATATTAATATTACAATAATTTTTTAAAAATATATAATTTCTGATATTTATAAAAAACAATAAAAAATTATATTTTTAATACTGAAAAAATCTAAGAAAAATAAGATTATAAACCTATAGGGTCGAGTTTTTATCGAGTCTTGCTTAAATATAATTTAATTATTTCATCTTATAACCCCCTCCCCAAGTAAATAAGAGAAATGAAAGAATTTGGATGTAGAAAACAATCAGTTTTTTTTGCATTAAAACAATTGCAATATTTAATTAAAAATAAATAAAATTAAGCTGATTTCATCAGAACAGGGTTATCAAGGTTTCTAAAAGAATCAATACTAATAAAAAACGAGTTATAATAGCATTATGAAACCGTGAAAACTTTCACCTGGAAACTAGGGACTTCGGAATAATTTTCTGGAAAATCAATTATGGGATTATGCAAAAATATTTGGTATTAATTCTTTATCAAAGCAATCTCCAATTTTCCAATTATCCGTCCAGAAAGTGAATATTTGCCTCTCCAAGGTAGAAAATGGAAAAATAAACGAAATCAGACAGAGGATGAATATAATCTTGAAAATCAATTTTCCTCCGTTATATTGTAGTTGAGATGAATTGATTTTGAAAAAGTGAAAAGAAAAATAATTTTTCGGTATTATTGCTTTAAGGTACATTGGGAAATATAATTCAGTTTTATTGCAATCTTGGATTTTTTATGAATTATAAATTGTGCAATATTTAGAGTTTCTATAACGACTATTAATATCTGTCGGTTTGGAATCCATACGAGTAAATTTCTTTTTAAAATAATTTATTGAGTCATAAACAAATGTATTTAAAGATTAACTTGATCAAACCATTGGATTTTAATATACAAGTTGTTCGAAAACCAAGGAAACCTTTGTTTTGCCTATCAATTTTTTAGCAAACTCTTTTTTATTTAAATTTTAAAAAATTATTTTAAATAGATTAAAATAGATTTTGTTTAAATAATATAATTATTAAAAATATGATGGATATGTATATGAATCTCAATTTGAAAATTGACATCATTTGATGTTATTAAATTCGACGCAATTTCAAATTTTTCTTCAACTGCAGTTAGCGAAATCAAGAGAAAGAAATTTAATGAAAAACGCATTTACCTCCTCGGCAGTAACCAAACTTATTCAGAAAATTGAGACAACTGGCATAGTACTCAATGTACCTCATGAGAGGGTTTCTTTGGTTGATTAAATACATAAATGGTTAATATAACAAACTTAATAAAGGCTTGTTCCAGAAGACGAAATATTCGTTACGATTTTTATGAAATAAAAATAATAATTTAATAATAAAATTATTATTAATGCAATGATAAATTTTAAATTTAATTATAATAAATAAATATAAAACTAAAAATAAACCACAATTTTATTTGGAAAATCAGTTCTAAAAATAATCGAAAAATGTTCGAGTGGAAAAAATTTATTTATGAAATATTAAAATATTTTTTTATCTTTTTCATTTCTTTTTTCTTTTGAAAATCTTGGAAAATGTCTAAATATGAATGAAAACTGAATAATGTTATTTTGATTTGATAGACTTGTTTATCAACTGAAATCCCACATCCTATTTTCCATTTCATTTATATTTTTCGTACTTTATAAATATATTAATAACAAAATTCTAATAATAAAAATAGATAACATATAACTTATCATTATTTGTTTCGCTAAATATTTCCAGAATTTCTACAGCCTATGGGACAAGCATCCTATTTTTAAATTTCATTTGATTTAATGAGTTAAAGTCATTTGTTCAGGATATATAGACAATGTTTGATGTGTTAGGTTGGTAAGTTAGAAATGTGGTTTTTGTTAAAAAACGAATTTTTAAACCGAAACCAACAAATATTTCTATTAATATTAAAGATTATCTCCACTAATGTATATGACCTTTCGCCATCGTTCACGAAGAGAGCAAATGCCATTCTGGAAGAATTCGCTTTTCTGAGATAGGAAGTACGGATACCCAAAGTCTGATGTCTACATAATTGTAAAAATTATCCGAATGCATTGATCTAAATAAGTGGTAGTCCAATGAGGCCAAATCAGAATTATATGGTGGATGAGGCAGAAATCTCCAAGCAACCTCTAATGTTTCTTGAACAACATTTGTCGAAAACTGATATCGAAATATATTCACTTCTCATTCGATGTAAGGATTGCTTTAATAAAAGCAATATTCTTGAATAACATTTGATTCAGGCTAACACATACTAACATGTTTTCAAGACTAAGTTGATGTGATATTTTTCACTTCTATTTATTTTGCTAATTGAGTGCAAATAATCTGTTATGGTCACATGAATCCATTTGATGAACCTTTCAGCAAGTTCTCGAATAGTTTGTCCTGGATCTGTCTCATGATCACAAAACTACTATGTCATCTTGGAGCATCTTGTTGAAATTAATATCATGCTAAGTGATTACAATCTTCAAATTCAATTTTGTTGACATATCTTTGGTTAAAACGACCAAAAACATTTCACCACTTACCGTATATCCCGACATCTGCAGATTTCAATCAATACAATAGCCCAACTTCATTCTATGGAACAAATTGGAAATATAAGCTTTACATTTTCATCAATCCAACCACAATATTATATATCGATTATAATGAGAAAGCACCGGATAAAAATAAAGCAGGTCAAAGCTTTGATAAATAAAAAAGAAGAAAAGAGAAAAGGGAAAATTATTCTCATAAATTTTTAAGATTTTCTAGAAAAAATCAATTAATATCTCAGTATTCGTAGTCCGATGTTTTCGCATCAGTGAAGCTCAATTACGAATATTGTTCTTTGGAATATTTAAAGCTCCTCCTTCATTATTTATACTATTTTACACTGATGTTACTTTAAGAATATGTGACCATTATTGAATAAAATTTTACTGAAATATTATTCGAAAAAATTTTTTTTCAATTATTTGTTGAACTTTTAAAGTGTTATTAATAATTCTCAAAAAATTATTTTTCCGATAATTTTCATTGAAAAATTCTGATCAAATTTCTGTCATTAATTCATTATTAAGTTTCCAAATAGCAATAATAATTTTAAAATAAAAAATAAAATTTCAATTTATTAAGGACAATAAAATTATCTTTTATGAAACCATCATTGATGCTTGAAATTCTTTATATAAAAATAAAATAAAAATCATAAATTAAATTAAAAAAAAAATAAAAAAAATTATTTAAATAAAAATAAGACATAAATAATTAAAATTATTTAAATAAAAAAAATAATTAAATAAAAATCAGAAATTATTAGGTTGTGACTCAGCTTAAATTCATATAAGTAAATAGTACATAATTGATTATTTTCCATGTTATCTTAAAACATTAATAATAACGTTATTTAAAATTAAATAATTACGAAATGCTTACAAAATATAATTTAAATTTCACGCTTAAAATGATATATCAAATATATTAAAACAACACAAAATTATGGTAAACTAAAGTTAAATAAAATAAATTTATAAAACCGACATTCATTTCTAAGCAACCTAATCTATTAAATTAAATTATTATTATTATATCGATTTACATTATATATAAAAATTAATTTTAATGAAGTTTCCTGATATTAACCTTTATCAGAAAACTTGCATGAAAAATAATTTTTGTGTTTTTTATAATCTTTTAAAAAAAAGTCGACTTCGAGATATTAAATGTAGTAACGAAAAATTAAATATTTCTTAATATATTTATAATTTAAAGTAAGTAAAATTATTATAATTAGCATAAAATAATATTTTTAAAATATTGAATCAATGAACAACAAAATGTTGCAAAAATAATTCTTATGAAAAGGGAGGGTAAAAGTATAATCCTTTTAAAAGTGTTTTATTAATCTCTCAATTACATTTAAAAGTACAATTCCCTTATTAGATTTGTTGTTTAAATCATTCAATTTTCCGAAATAAGATTAATATCACTACACAATCTTATTTGTTTTAATATTCTTTCAAGAGATTAAATATCTGTGAAGTTGTTTAAATGTCAACTCTCATTATAAAGTAAATGGAATATTCTTTATAAAGTCAACAAGTTTTGTTTTAAATTTAATTATCGTAACTAAATGATAATAATTATTATTTAGTATAATTCTGAAATCATTTACTGATTTCATTAATGGTTGGGTTTTTGACAGTGTCACTTCTTCTTTTTATCTCAAATGGATATAGAAACTCTAGAACCATACCTTACTAGAAATTGATTTTATAATTCTTTTATATCTAAGTCCTGAAGTTCTAGTTTTCTGTTTCGACTTAAAAGTTATTAAAATTAACAGTAAAACAAAAATATAATACGAATATAAAATAAAATCAAGTACAACAAAATAATAAAGAAAAACGATTTACGAAGATTACAAGAAGTTGAAAGAGCGGTTTTAATATTTAGATTCAACATAAACTGAAGGAAAATCCTTTAATTAAAAGAAAATCAGTTTTTATAACATGTTCCTTAAAGTAATAAAATCAATCTATTTTTGAAAAACCTGATAACCGGTCATGAAAAATTGATTTTTTACAATAATGTTACAACAGCTCAATAATATGAAAACCTGGTTTGCACCAAAAATAAAAATATCAAAATTAAATAATAGCTTGCAATGGAAGAGTTCAAAATTGGTAAATTATGAGAGGTTTATTGTTAAACAAACTGATCAATAAATAAGTTACAATAAATAGGTTTTATGGTAAAGAAAAACATGAAGACTTTTCGGATACCCAAATTTTATTTTAAAAATATTTTTCTTTTATTTTAATATTGATATGAGATGATTAATTTTTCTAAAAAAATAATTTAACATTTTCTTCCCATTTCTCAGACTTTTTTCATCGAAGATTCATAAGATTTGTACAACATATCATATATGATACGTTACATTTGAGGGAAATAGTTAACAAAACTAATAATATGAAATATACCCGGTATCTTATCTGAAATGCAGGAAATTTTTTCAATCCAGAAGTTATTTGTCCATTTTGAAAAATTATTTAAAACTGAATTACGAATATATAAAAATAATAATAAATTAAACACATTTTTAGACAGGATAATAAAGATCCAATAAAATTCGTCGAAATTCCAGTTCTATGAATAATTTATTTTGAGATATTGAGGTTTTTTTAACATTGTAACCAAAAAATATTTCCTTGATGAGTTTACTGATTAGCATGTTTTAAAAGATGTTTCTATTTCTGTAATTGTTTGATTCTATTTATTTCAATTTTTATTGGTTGATTCAATTCAGTCTTTGTGACGAAATTTTAATTTCTCAAATTTTTTTAATTTGATTATTCACTTTATTTGTGATGAGAACAAACAATATGTTCCCAATTTATTAATATTATTATGTATAAGTCACAAGCATTTTTTCAAAATATTACCCAATGATCTTTAAAGTTCAATAATATTCTGAGATATAAGCTTTAGTGAAAGAAATTAAATGATAAATGACGTAGAAAATTTTCCTTAAATTAATCATGTATCTGCAAATAATAGATTTGAAAAACTTTCCGACAAAGTTCTGAAATGGATATAAGACTAAATCAAGGAAAAACCAAAAACCGAAAAACTATATTATACTTCTCAAATATCCTGAGAAATTACTTCTTATTTTCCAGAAACGTTTATTAGTAATATAAAATAACTGATACAATAGCGTCTAATTTTCACATATATACTTAATTCCCGTTTGATGAAAGAAAGAAAAATTCATTCTGTCCATAATAGGGAGTTTTTGAAATGTGATTTCAGAACCAATGCCCAAGCAGTACTATATTTTCCCGAAGAAAATTTTGGACTGAGAGATGTGAAGTGATTGATGAATTTGCAGAGAATGTTGTTATTTCTTGTCTTCAATGGACAGTGTTTTGAAATGGATTAGAAATTTTTTCCATTGTGAAATAAATTTAATTACTTAAAAAATTATATTTTTATGTACTAAACATTTACGTCTTTCGAACAATTTTATGGGGCACTTTTTTCATTTTTATTTTTGTATGGATTATACTAATGGGTGTTTTAAAAATTTTCTCCTGAGAAATGCGCTTAAGGAATATTATTTTTATTTTCTAAAATATTTTAAATTTTAAAAAGATATCTGGTTCTTTATAAGTGATTAAATGCATTGAAAATCAAAATTATTTTTTTAATATTAATAACCAATTAAATCATTTCAAATTATTTATTAATTTATATTATAGTAAGGCCATAATAACTTTTTATAATTATTATTTTTTTATTTATTAAGGTTGTAATTTAGTAATAACTTTGAAATGTACACCACATTTCGCGCCTTTTGTGCGATATTCCATAAATCAAAACTTTAACAAAACATGGATTGGTCGTGGTGGCACACTATCTTAGCCAGTAAGATCTCCTAATTTAACTCCACTAGCATGTTTTCATTGGTGCTATTTAAAGAATGATGTTTATATACACCATCCAAAGAATCTACAGCAATTAGAAAAATTATGTCAAAATGCTAAGAATGCTTTTATTGATTGCCTTGTCGAATGTATTGACCTTGATGGCAAACAAGTCGAGTAAAATAAAACGGAAAATGGTTTACTAGTTCTTCATCAAAAATAATTAATGATATTTTTTTCTAAATTATAAAATTTTTATCATAGATATTGCTAATGAATTTTGGGACATTAATAAATATAATGTATAATAAATATTTTTATATAACAATATTTTTATATTATTATACAATACATAATATATAATAAATATTATATAATATGTAATATTTATTTACTAAAATAAATCTTTCTATAATAATAATAATAAAATAAATTTTTCTGTTATATTTAATTTATTTTATATAATCAGAAATATTTAAAATATCGTTTATTAATTTGAAATATTTTATTAAATTAATTAGTTATTCAAAATAAAATTCAGAAAAATCCTTTGATTAAAATGAACATTACGTGCAAAGATGAGACTGGTGGATAATTGACAGAAATTTAGAAAATATAGGTTAACATGATATAAGACATTTCCAGTGGATGTCGTCACATTTTATAATGAAAAGATGATAGAATATATAAATTATATGTGATTTCCTTTTAACTTTTCGAGACAGTTTTTATTTGGTGAAAATAAGAAAAAATAAATAAATAAATTTCTGTTACATAAGAATTACGAAAAAATAAAAGTAATGAATCCGTGGTTTGATTTTGAGAAGCAAGATTTTATATATAATGTATTATTTGCATGATTTTGTCTGCATTGAGACTGGTTTTGTCCCTTTCTCATGTCTTTGGAGGTTTTCCATTGACTTTAGAGTTTTAATAAAGCAAACATAAGTGGATTCCTGGAAAAGTTTGCCATTTTTATTTATTTTTAAAATAAAATTAAATAAATAAAAGATTTTTTGAACGATATTTTGTTCATTTGAAATTTACAGTAGTTCTCCTTTTATTATAATTTATTAAGTCATTTTTATTATTTCAATATTGCGTTACACGTGTACACATGTATAAAGTTATCAAAAATTATCGAAATATATTTTATCATTTTGTGAAAGAAGATTGACATTCATCTTAGAGAAATTCTAATTTTGATTAATTTTCGAAGCATGGCATTTAACATGCCATAGAATAAGATATACATGGAATAATCTCAGTTTTTACAATTTTTTCTCATTAAAATAAATCAATTTCATTTCTTCTTTATGTTACATCGTATTTTTAACATGGCTTAGCAAAAAATAATTAAAATGTTAAAGATAAGAACAATTAAATATGTTATTAAATTGATGGTCTATCTAAATGGAAATAGTTTTTATTTCAGAAAAAATATCTATTCATTTTCATTAAAAACTTTCGGAATTATTGAATCTGTTGTTTAATCAATCTAATTTAATCCATTTCTTATGTGCATCATTTAAGTATAAGTAAAAAATTTTAATTCGAGTTTGATAAAAAGTACTCATTATTCTTTATTTACGGCCTTCACTTGGTACTCATAAAACAATAGTTGAATTAAAAAATCAGCTTCAATAAATATATTATTAAATAGCTAAAGAGAAATAAGTCTTCGAATTAATAGTATGCCAAGAAGAATCCAAGATCATCTCGTAAGACGTGGTTACATGACTCGCAATTGATATCTATGCATGCTTTTCTATACACATTTATTTCAAGCAATCTGATCTAATATGATATTTGACAATATTTCTCCACAATTCTTCATGACAACAATTCAACTCCGGGACAATGTTAAATTTATTAAAATATTCTTATATGTATAGCTTATAAGTTAGAAATAAAAAGATTTGAATATTTTAGGCTTAATTTTGTTGTGAAATAAATTCCAAAAAAGATCAAAACAATTTTCATCAAATAACTAATAATAATATAAATAATTATAATTTTTCTTAATTACAAATTTCCAGTTTGAAAAAAATCTTAGATATATACTTTTTATAATTCTTGCATGTAACCTGCATAAAACGCCATGCTAATTGGTCCTTATTTCTTGTATCATTGGTTTCTGACAAAAATCACAATCATCTATGGCTGGCATCAGCCCGTGCTCCCTAAACCATGAAATTACTTGGATAAGAGTGCCACTTATTATGCTACTTATTTTTTCCAATTCCATGTCTGAATATCAACGCAGGACATATATATATTTAAATTCATCCGGATTGCATTATAATATCATTTACTATTGATTGCACAATAATTAATCATCTATTTTATTTTCCCTCTATTAAAAAATCATCTACTTTAATTTCACCCCTTCTTATCGACTTTAAAATAATGTTAAATAATAAGAAATAGGACATTCAGTAATTTCAAAAGTATATTTTGAAATAAAAAAAGTTATTGATATCAGCATCAGCAATTTGAGAACAAAGATTTGTTTTAATATATTACATTTATTTGAGTGGCAGAAAAATCGATCTTAATATTTGATATTAAAATTTTTAATTATTTTTATTTTCTATTTTGGAAATGGAAAATAAGTCTTTTAACATGACATAAAGTGTGAAAAGACAAGTCGTTATTGTTGCTTTAGTTGTTGAATACAATGATTTACGATTTTCAAAGTTTCTCGATGTAGCCATGACGTTATCCTTGTTTACAATCACTAATGTTTTAAATATTTATTCTAATTGAATTATACTTAAAGATATTTGCTTATAATAATTGATATTAACATTGGGAAATCGTGGAAAGATAGCACAGCATTCAAATATTATAAACAAGGGATTTTATACTAAAAATATTTATTTATTTTTCAGGATTGGTTACTTTTAAATTTATTCTCATTTAAAAAAAGGTATTATTTTAATAATATAATATATTTTTTATTTTGATTTAACTAATAAATCAATTGATTAAATAATTAAAATATTTTTTTATTACTTCATCTTTCGTTGGTTGAAAATTCGATTTTCAATATTCACTAATTCATTTTCAGATGACTTTCACAAGGAATTTCTGAAAATTTTTGATTTTTTCTTAAATTTTTTAATTTGTTAATTTTGAAAAAAAATAAAATAGAGCTATAAATTTGGAAATAAAATTTTAATTTATTATTAATTACAATGTTGGAAAATAATTTTAATATTTTAAGAAATAAATTATAACAATATTCAATTGAAATAAAAATTCCAAATGAAAAAAATTTTTTATTTATTTTTTATTATTTATAACTTTAAATCAAAATAATTATAATTATAATTTTCATAATTATTGAAAATAATTTAAAAATATTAATTTAATTAATTTTTAAATTCTATTTTTATATTTTTATTAAAATTTAGAGCTTGATCTGTTAAATAATAAATATTTAAATATATAAAATTAACATTAACAAAAAATATGTTACTCTTTAACAGTAAATTTTCTGTAAAATAAGAGGATGAATATTTGACATTTTTATTCATCTTCATTTAAAAGAACGATAAATAATATTTATAAAGAAAAAATAGAGCAGCTATATTAAGAATAATATAATATTTATAATAATTCAAACAATTTCTATAGCTAATATTAAATATACGAAAATATGCGAATTTGTCTTGAATTAATAATTACCCTAATGTCTGGCTGGCAAAAATATATCCCAGGAAACGTGCCCTTACTTTCCTTTATCTCACATTCATTCTCAGTGGGTTTTAATTAGAATTCTTTAAAATTATAGATTAAATTATTATTATTCATTACTATCATATATATTAATACATGTGGATATTATTCACTTTTTAAATAAAAAAGAACTTTTTTTTTCATAAAATAAAATTTAATTTTTAAAAATATAATCGATATTTTGTGAAATTTTTGAAAAAAAAGATTTTTATTTTTTTAGGTATTATTTTAGCTCAGTAAAGAGATTGAAAACGAAAAAAGATTAAATAAAAATAAATTCTAAATATATTAAAATTATTATTATTATTTATTAAATATAGAAAAATTATTATTAGTCAATTAATTGATTAATAAAATAATAAACAAATTTCCTACTCAACTTTAATAATAATTTACGTTTTTATTATTTCATTTCATTGCTTTTACATATCATTTTTAACTATTCAGATAAATATTATCAACAAAATTATTTCATAATGATACCTTGATCAATAACAAAAATTTTAAGTTTCTTTCATTAATTTTTAATTGGAAAATTCTACTTTTTTTATATAATGAGATAAATTTTCTTGTTAAAACTTTTCTATTTCGGAATAATATTACTTTCATAAATTTATTATTTTTGAAGCGAAAGAATTTCTTATTAATACTGAATAAAAAAATAAAATAAAATAAAGAAAATAAAACTATTCAAAAATATCGAGTTTCCATCACAATTATATGTAAAAATTATTTTTTAAGATAACGAGAAAATTTTGTTTATTATTAATTATTATTATTATTATTATTATTTTTTTTTTATTTGTATTATTATTACAATTATTTTTATTATTATTTATTATTGTTATTGTTGTTCTTGTTCTTTTTATTGTTCAGAGATGTTACTGAGTTAATTCGTGAAAGCCAATTAGAAAATGTCTTAAATGGAACTAATTCATTTTTACCGATAGTTATTTCTATGTGAAATGGTTTTTCTGCTTATCTCAATGTTTGATCTGTGCGAGTATTAATAATAATTGTCACACCAATTTTTACTTCATTAGTCAACGACGAAATCGACTTATTCCAGTGTCCGGTCTGCGCGGTCAAACGGCCATGATCAGTCGAAATGGATAAGATTTATTTCCATTTACATTTTCTGTCGACGACCCTCTTTTGACATTTCTTTCTCATAATTTATTCAAATTCAAATCTCTCGTCAGATTTCTTTTTTGTCAGTTAATTTAAACAAAAAATTATTATTATAATAATTAAGGAGATTGGATTGGTTCATCGTTTGCCTTTCCACCAATTTTACTTTGGACATAATTGACATTTTTGCGGATAAATTAAGAAAAAAGAATATTTAATTTCTTTTCCAAAATTAATTTGATTTATTATCAAAAGTATTTTTGTTTCAATTAGGATTTATTTCCAAAATTATTGAATAAATTAATCAATAACAACAATGAATTTATAATTAATGATTTTTTTAAAAAAAAGTTTCGCCCATTTTCCGATTAATTGTTTTGTGAAAAAATGATTAATTTTTTTTTGTTTTTCTCCAGTGGATTTTTTCCATGGATAATTTTAAAACAAAATAAAAATATTAATACATTTTCGTGATTTCTTTAAAAAAAATAATCCATAAAATTCTCTTTTGCTGAAAGTGCTTTAACCTTTATACCGATTAAATGTTGCTTAATTAGCACGGATCAGATGATTTAATACGCATGAATGACTTCAAAATTCTCTACCGACTGTTTGGAGGCTATTTTTAAATTGATATTATTTAGTAAAAACAAAATTTTTATAAAAATAATGTACCAAATTCCACTTATTGATCTTGGCCTTAAGATGATCTGTCCGATTCCGGATCAAAATGTTCATATTGTCTTATAATAGTAATATATATATATTTTGTGATAAGTGTTTTTAATATAGAAACGACGGTGGAGAACAATTATTAAGTGCTTCAACAAATGAAGTGAACTTTTATAAATAAGTCGCTATATGGCCAATATAATTATTGGACCAATTAATTATATAAAGATGATAAGCGTAATAGAAAACAATAACAATGTCCGTAAAAAATAATTTTTATCACCGTTTTTGTCATATTTTTGGAATGTGAAAGGTTCTTTATTTTTCTATTATTTTAATAAGTAAAAGTTTTATTTTCACTAATCTTGAGATGTTTAGATATGAACGGTTGATTTTGTTTATGGTTATTTTTTCAATGAATATTATATTATTATCCTAAAGTCTCAAAGGTAATCCGCGGATTATACAGATAAAAAATGTTATATTTCAGAAAACTGAAAGGATAGGACTACATATGAGGTGGGGGTTATATTATCACAATACATAAATAAAATAACTGGGCATAACCTCTCACACAATGGTTAATAAAATAAACAGTACCAAAATCTATTTAATTAAACCAATCAAAACGTTCGTCGGATTCAATATGGGTATAATTAAATAATTCAATGAGTTCCCCAGGAAATTCGCGTTGATTCGAGTTACTGTCAACTGTAATATTCGTGTCGTTGAGCTTCGTCACGATCTAACCACTGACTAGATTGATTCTTATTGTCGTACACAAGCCAATTTTTGTCGCATGTTACGATACGTTCAACGAAATGTTCGATTTTATTGTGCAAAAGAAGAGACGGCGAGACTTCTAAACGTTTATAACTTAATTTGTGTGTCATTCCATGCAGTATCAATGAATCTAATTTTTTCACCTTACCTATTTCTTTTAAATTGCGGACTGCTGTGGTATGATCAACATGTAGTTCTGCATGTTTAAGCTACGATTCCTCTGTTACATTTATTGCTTCTATTAAATTAACTTTAAGAAATTATATTTATTTATTATATTAATTTTACTACCTATAAATATTAAAAGTAATAAGATATATTAGTGCTTTAATTTTTAAATTTAATTATTCAACAATTAATTTATTAATTTAAAATAATTAAAAAGTTAATATTTTATTTTATTTGAATAAAATCATAAAAAAAATGAAAATTTTAAAAATATTTTTTAAAAAATTATTTATTTAATAATAAATTAATATCTTAAATAAATTTAAAAATTTATATCTTTGAGTAAATATGAAAAAATGAAACAACTAATGTTAATTTAATTTATATGAAAATATTTTAAATTAATCAAATATAAATAAAGTATTAAATAAATTTATTTTAATTTTAAATTTTTCTTTAAAAAATTACTTTAAATTTAAAAATTCACCAAAATGTCATGAATAAACATTTTAAGAGTAACTAAATTATTTTTTATTTAAAATTTTTTTAATTTTTTATTAAATTTATAATACAATATCATCAAACTTTTAAGAAATTTTAATTAATTAATTAATATAGAAAATAATTAGAAAATTAGTTTAAGTAATATTTATTTTTATTTCAAATCAATGGCTTTTATGATAAATTGTCCTGTATATGGTCAGCGTAAAGATTGGATTCCGAGAACATTGGAAGACTTTGGTGATGGAGGTGCCTTTCCTGAAATTCACATTCCCCAGTATCCACTTGAGATGGGTTTGGAATCAGAGGAATCTAATGCCTTAATTATTCATAATAATTATGACAGCAATGCCAAAACTGATATGATTTTAAGACAAGGTCATGATAAAGACCGAATCATCTTTGGCAGACCTGAAGATGCCAAAGAAAAAGAAATGACGAGTAAAATGAAAGCAAACGATGACAAAAAAGCTGAACGTATCAAAGCAGTCTCACAAGCTTTCAATAATCAACTAGAAAAGCAAATTTATGATTCAAAAGTTGTTAAAAAGTCTCAAATTAAACCAAATTCGGACTTTGTATTATACACACCAGCTCAGAGAGGTCCTTTGTTTAATAATGGAAATCATCAACGTATAATTAAAATGGTGGAGGTACAAGTTGATCCTATGGAACCACCGAAATTTCAGATAAACAAAAAAATTCCAAGAGGTCCACCGTCACCTCCGCCTGCAATTTTATCTTCTCCACCGAGACCACCAACCAAGCGTGAAAAGGCTCTGTGGAGTATTCCTCCGTGTATATCTAATTGGAAGAATCCTCGTGGTTTTACAATTCCACTAGCAAATAGAGTCTCAGCAGATGGAAGAAATAATCAAATTACTGTAATAAACGAAAGAATAAACGGTTTTTCTGAAGCTTTGTTCATAGCAGAAAGAAAGTCAAGAGAAGAAATCGCACAAAGAAATTTATTGAAACAGAAAATAAACCAGAAAGAAAAGGAAAAGAATGACGCCAAATTACGACAGTATGCTTTGAAAGTACGAGAAAAACAAAATATGCAGGTCGAAGAAGATTCAATTGAAGCGAAAGAACGAGATGAAATTCGTCATGAGCGTCAGCGTATGAGAAATCGTGAAAGAAATATGAACAAAACTGGTGCTGATGTGAGAAGAAAAGCTTTCGAAAACAGAGATATATCTGAACAAATTGCTCTCGGTCAGGCAAATCCATACCTTAATCGATTGAAGGATGACAATGTGTATGATCGTCGTCTTATGGACAAGACTGGTGGTCTGGATTCGGGATATTCTGGTGGTGCCGACGATTTGTACAATATTTATGACAAACCTCTGTTTAATCAGAACAAATCCGTTTATAAGGCTCCTCGTCAAGCCGACCCTGGTGCTTTAGCTGATGTTGATGTCTATAAAAAAGACAATAAATTTTTATCAGAAAAAGAGGCTCGAGACGCGCCTGTTTCGTTTGAGAAAGACGATCCGTTTCAAATTGATATGTTTCTGAAAGAAATCAGGGGTTCCAAAAGAACAATGGAAGATAACAATCAGGCAGAAGTTTCAGCCTCTAAGAAAAAGAAATAAAACTTCTCTATATTTAAGTTTTAATAAATATCGATAATTTTATATTTTTGTCTTTAATTTATTCATGATTTATCGGAAGAATAAACAAAAACTCTGCTCATTTGAAATTCATTAACAAAATTCTGGTTAAGTTCATTTCTTTGCTCAGATTTGTTTTATTATTTCAATTTAATTATCAAGGTTATGAATATATCAAATAAGGTCTTAAATAATGTTTTAAAATATAAAAAGCTGTAACAAAAATTCATTGACGGTGCTATATATATTATTTTCCAATCACATCTTATCGTTTTGTCTATGAATAAAATTTAGAAAATAAATTAAAATAAACGTTAACTGAAATCGACTAAAATTAGTATTATATTATAATTAAACTGAAATAGTAAAACAAATCTGGGCAAAGTTTTGAACTTAACCTTTTTTATAATTTATAAAGTATATTATCAAATATAAATTATATTTTTTCCTGTTTTTCTATTTTTAATTATTTAAAAATATTTGTAAATAAAATGTAATTAATTTAAAATATTTATTAGATTGTCCAGTATGAAATGTCGTTTTTTTATCTACATTACTACTACATTTCATACTGGACAACCTAATAATAAAATTTATATTTATGCTTCAAGTTGACCTTTTTAAATGCCAGTATAACATTAATATAAAATGAATTTATAAAACGCTAATTTTATTTCTAATTATAAAATAATCTTTGAAATGTTCCTTTAGCTTTTGTAAATTTCTGGCAGATTTTGATGTGGTCTATATATTTAGTTAGGACTCCCATCCCCAGAATCTCGATTACACCATTCAGTTGATTCAATACTATTGGTCGAGTTCCGTACTTCTCATCTCTGCTACGGATGAACGAAAATTAGTTAAAATTATGTTAAAAGATCTAATATAGGAAGTACTTACTAACCCATCCTATTCACCAGATTTTGTTCCTTCATATTTCTATGTGTTCTGGTCGATGACACATGGGCTTGCTGAATACCACTTTAAGTGTTACGAAGATGTCTAATAAGAAAATTTTTTGGGCGGTATCCACATGCTACCTGAAAGATTACAGAAATTTATAGTTAAACTATTCCTTTCTGCTACTATCAGTTCGATTATTTAAATATAAAATAAAGTATGAGTGATCTCCCTTATAAAAAAGTAGATTTGTTTTTGTCTTAAAAATAAAATTCTGAAGAAATCCTTTATTTTTACAAATTCTTTTCTTTTTATTTTATTGATTTATGACTATTACTTAATTTTTTCTTTATTTTTTTCATTTATTTTTTTTCATTTTTAAATTGCAAAATTAAAATTTTATGTTTTAATATAATTCTAATGATACGTCACAATAAAAATTATAATCAATATTCATAGAAAAATGTCATTGTCAATTAAATTGTGAAATTGAAGAGTTCAATTTTAAAAATGTAATTAATTAATAAATTAATACTTAATGAAGTCATTTCAAAGACCATGTCATGGTCTTATGTGTTATGAGGAAAGAATATTAATTTGATATTTGATGGAATACTTTGTTTTTAAAAATGAAAAATAAAAAAAATGTTCTCAATTTATTTTTGTTTATTTTTAATTAAAAATAAATATCAGCATAATTATTTTTTTTCAAAATTGCAAAATTTAATCATTATTTTACAGAAAATATTCAACTACTAGATTTATTTTCGAGAAATTAATTCTTCAATATTATTTTTATTAACATTTTTTTTCAATAATGAAAAATTTATTAATAAATTTACTGCAGAAATTTTTTTATTAATATTTGATTTGCAAATGAACTTTTTTCTGTTCGTTAATAATTTAATCGTAACTTTGTTTTAATCGATTGCTAAAAAGTCAATTAAATAAGTAATTTAAAAAAACAGAAATATAAATTATGTAATTAGTTTTAACAAATAATTAACTTCTTTGATTTGAGTAATTAATAATTTTTATGCTTATTAACAATTATTGTATAATTAAATATTTTAATAAATAAATAAGACAACATTTTAAAATGATTAGGGAGGAGAATTTTTTGTTATAAAAAAACGTTTGGCATTCAGAAAATATTAAATATAATATAAAATATTTTTTTATTACATGGATTCCCTAAATTAAAATGAAGACTCATATTACAGTATTTAGAAACGAACTAATATATTCGAAAAAAATATTTTCTCTTTTATGTATATTGATCAAATAATTAATTTGTCGATATTTATTAATTTTATATTTATTAATAATTATTTTATAATTAAATATTTTTAAAAATAAATATTTATTTATTTATTAAATTTATGCATTTGTTCATTAGAAAATTGTTGATCATTATACTTAAAAGAATTGTATAAAAAATTGTATTTAAAAAAGAATTTCCAAATAATATAAACAAAAAGATTTTTATTCTATTTAAATAATTTGCTTAAAAGGTTAATTATGTAAAATTTTAAAATTAATTAAATAAAATTATTTCACATTTTCATGTTATTCAGGAAATTCTTTTCTGTGAAAAACGCTTTTATTATAGCTCATTGTATTATTTGTTTAAATGCAGTGCCAATAAATGACCTATTTATGCAAAGCAAAAAAAATAATTTAATTCTACTGAGAATATAGTATATCTATTTGGTCATCGTTTATGTAAGCCCAAACCATAATAATTGTTGATATTATTATTTTTCAGGAAAAGTTTTTTCTCAAATCAATATTATTGATTGATGATAAATAATATATTATTATCCAAGCTTCTGTAATATGATATGAGATATATATTTGTTGTTTTAATGAGGTATTTTAAAATTTGTACAAAAAATAAAATTAAGTAAAAAAATCCCACTGTGATATTTATTATTTATTTGAACTTTTAAAAAAATTTCTTTAATTATCTCTCTTTGTCATTTATGAATTGAAAATAAATTCTCTGTATGCATTTGTTTATTTGTAAAATATGTAAGCTGGAAAGAGAATTTTTCATTCTCAACAAAAAAATTTCGTCCGCTCAGCTGAAGAGAGTAGAATAAGTTTACTAATTGGTCACATCAAGAAACCTATAAAATATAAATAAAATTAAAAAAAATTGAAATATAAAAACTTTGAACTCATTCCCTTTACCATGGTTCATTGAACAATTTGAAAGTGAAAGAAAATATTATTAACATTATTATTAATTTTCTTAAATCAGCTTATAAAATTAACCTCGTCAAGATGTAAATTAACAAAAGTCCTTTCCAAAAGTTTAATATTTTTCAGATTTTTACATTGTTTTTTCTTTAATTTATTAAACAATAGATAAATGTTAAAGTCACGTGGTTTAACGATGAAGCTCTTAGTTTCATTTAAAGTGATGGACTAATAATAATTTTTTTATTATTAATAATTTTAATTTGGTAATATCAACTGAAAACTTTTTGGAAAGAAGATGATAAAAGGTTATTAACAAACTCTAACTAAACTATTCCTAATGTTATACAAAAATTAAATTTTTTTGAATACATTTTTTTATTCGATTATTGCGCTATAATATTTTTTTCCATTTTTGAAATAACGCCAAACACATCGGTTTAAACAATCACTAAAAATAGAAACATTGATAACTTCTACCTACTTTAAATAATTAATTTAAATTATTATATTATTATATTATTATTATATAAATTAAAATATTGTAAACATTTCTAGAAGATAAATATTTTCTAAAAGAAGGAAATTAAATCGGAGATCATGATCCTCAATCCAAGTAGAAATCATTCTAAACGTCAAAAAATCAAAATACCAATTTCATTTGGCCTTTTGACAGTCTGACTTCAATATTTCTCAAAAGGAAAACGTAGCAGTTTTGATATTAAGATCTATTTGAATTTTGGGTTTCTTAAATACTTTGAAGTAGATAGAATCTTAACTGAATTTAAACAAAAAATACTGAAATATCAAAATACAAATGTCTAATCTAATTAGAGTGATAATGGAATTAAATTAATTAGACAGGAATTCATATTAGGTCTAAGGAAATTCTCTCTCTTCCCCATCTTGCCGAAAAATATGGGGAAATTTGTTTTGAAGAAATATACAGCACTACTATTGATCGGGGATTTTTCAATTTTGATTTATTCTATTCGTTTAAAAAGATAAATTATTGAATCTAATTTTCATTCTGTTAACTTTAAATATCACAGGGAAGAATAATAATTAAAAATAATAAATGATACATGTTTTAAATTTTCTAACGCCATGAAGTAATCAAAATTTTCACCTTGAAATTTCTTCAATACTTTCTGGAAAGAAAGATAAGAAAGTTTTGAAAAAAGATTTTTATGTGAAATATCCATTTTAATATTCACTTTTAATATATTCAAATTATTATCATCAATATCTCAAACTCAAATTTATCCATTGTGATTGGATACTAATTTCATATAGTAATCCCCCATACAAAATCTTTGATCTAAATATTACTACTGACTGAGGATCAAATTCTCATAAGATAAAGTGAATCATTCTGAGTTCAAGAAAACGTTTCGTTTTTATTTATTGATTCCTAAAATCAATTACGTGTATATATGAAAAATATAAGATATTGGGTGAGTCACCATATACACTGCATAGCTCACGCCGCTCTTCTGTCGCATTTAGCCATTGAATAAAAAAATAAGATATGTTGAGATACTGTTTTTCATCTCCAGTTTGAATTTTTCATTCTGAAAATAAAAGTAATAAAAAAAAATTATATTGTACAGCTAAATTACCGCAAAATTAATAAATATTATTTAAACAACGTTCAATTAGTAATTCTTGGAATTTTCTTGATTTTATGAGTCAAAAATAAAAGCGGAATTTTTCACCAATCCAATTTATAGATATGTATTATATCCGTCATGTCCCACGAGATACAAAGAAGAGCTTTGTGATCATGAATATTTCGTTTCGGCTGTAATATGTTTTTGTTTCTCCAGGATTTATCCATGATCTCTTGAAATTGGAATTTGAATATAAGTCACAATTCGATGAAAGAAAGGCTTTTGTTTGTGTCTATTGTTAAGCTAAAGACATGTGATGAGTCAGTTGGTAATGTTCTCAAATCATGGGGAACCTATTTTCCTTCTTTATGACTATTTCTAATTGATGTAAACTTCTTGCCAATTCTACATTCGATTGAATAG
Source organism: Bipalium vagum (assembly GCA_037834085.1). Lineage (NCBI taxonomy): Eukaryota > Metazoa > Platyhelminthes > Tricladida > Geoplanidae > Bipalium > Bipalium vagum. The sequence goes on along the minus strand of JBBMKC010251340.1, from coordinate 14,871 downwards.
AATCCTTTTTCAAAAGTGCTTCCAAATAATTCTAACTCATCTCATGTGGCCGCCCAATACGTTCTTTATCGTTCAAAACAAAATCACGGCTTATGAAGCGTCGAAATCATTGACCACATGAGCTCTCTGCTACTGCTCCATCTCCATATGTAATGTATATAATCCGAGTTGCTTCGACAGATGTTTTGCTCAAACAACATACATTGGGGCATTTGCATTTTGTCTACTTCCATTATAATTTCTGTAAATGTATTGGTAAACTTATATTAATTATAAAAAAAAGCTATAAATATAATCGATATTGATTTACTTAAACAAAATAAAAATTTTTAGATCTTTTATTATTATTAATATTACTTAAATTCCACATATACATCAGCGATGTGAACTTATGCATACCCTTAATACATAATATTTCAAAAAAATCTCACAATTTATCATTAAATATTTCACCACTCCTAAGTTCTTATTAATTTTCTCAAGTTATGTTATATATTGTACATAATCAGATAAATATTCAATAATAATTTTGCTTTATTAATATTATCATTATATTTTTTAATACATTTCATAAAATAAATTAATTCGAAAATTTTATTTATTAATGTTAATCCATGTGGAAATTTTCTTATTCTGTGAAAATTATTTCACAAGTTTTCCATTGATCCTAAATGGTTATATATAATCATTGTCCTACCTTTAATCTGTATGTCATTCTTGAAATATATTAAAAATTTAATCAATTTTCTATATTATTATTAACATTATTTGAAAAACTTTTTCCGTTCTTTGAGAAAAATATTACCAATAAATAATAATATAATTAGGTTGTTACATTTGAAATTATTGATTTTTTTAATTTATTTTTGAATGCTTTGTTTGTGAGGAAAATTGTTTGAAATAAATATATTAAATGAGAGATTTAAAATTTCTCTGTAATATAATTATAATTGCTTATTTGTACTTTTTGGATTTTGTGAATCTCATGAGCTGAAGTTAAGTAATTATGGACTATGAAATTCACATCATTATGGTTCAAGATTTGAGACGCGGTGATCAAAAAAGGATGGGAAAAGGTTTAGTATCGGAATGCAAAAATCGTTGATTGTTAAAAAAAATTCTTAGGTGGTATGAGACCCGAGTATGATGTGGATGATGATCAATTGAAGAAATTAGTGAAATATAATACGCAAATAATAGTTTGAGTAGCTTCAAAAGACCTAAAAATAAGTATACTGACTGTTTCTTGTAATCTGAAAACAATTGGAAATAAAAAATAGACAAATGGATGTCTCACGAACATAATGGAATTCAATATTATTATTTTTTTGTAATTGCACTTAATGATGTTAAATAATTTAATGATCAATATTCAAAATATCAATAATAATGAAAAAGAAAAAAAGAAATTATTTTGAAAACAATTGATTCTTATAATAAAAAAATAACCCGTTATATTTATTGTAATATTTATTTATAATACTTTTTATTGATAACAGAAAAATTGTAAATTTTCCTTTTATTACAAGTCAGACTTAAAAAGGACTACATAATTAAAAAAGTCAGAAAAAAATAAAATCGAAACTCCCATGATAACCATTAATTTTTCACACTTCCCCCATTTAATGTTCCACTTGAATTTTGCTAATTCAATCAATACATTTTGCATTCTTGACTTTTTCCAAATGAAGGTAATTTTTTGTCAGTACAGTGCAAAGTTGTCGTCTTATTCGTATATTGTTCTAAATTTCTCTGGGTCGTGTGTTTCTGGAAGGGAAACATGCCAAGTATATGTGATTATTGTCCCAAAGTCAAGCCAGAAAACTCTCTTTGCTATTTTCAAATATTTGTTAAACATTCGATCGATTTGTATAAAAACCCACGTGGTTAAGCTGATATTACAGTGGAGAAATTAAAAATAATGTATGATTTAATATAGAATATTTTATAAAATCTTTATTCGTTCTTAATATGTACTTCTTCCACTTCATTTAAAAATTGATTTATTAATGAAAATTTAATTTTATTTGATTATTAATTGTTTTTTTAATTTAAAAATTTCTTAAATTTATAAATTCCTGTCTACCGACACAAAAAAATATTAATTTTATAACTGTGAATATTTAAATGGATTGTGGAATTGCTTCAATACGTAAAATTAACTAAACTAAGATTATTTTATTAAATTCTAAAATTATATTATATAAAAGATTATATTTGAAAATAAAGAGCACGTTGTATTAATTTATTGAACAAAAAGTTTTTGTTTAAATAACGGTCGATTTTGGTTCGTTTTAAGAAAATAAATATATTTTACAAAACATGCGACTAATATGGTAACCACAATCCGAGAGACTGTTAGAAAAAGATGAAACCAAAATACTCTATGGTCAATAAATTAGGTCAAACTTGACATTTTTGACTTGATATTTTGAAAAGAAAGCGGGCTCTGGAGGACCTTATATGATATTAACAACTTTGAAGAGTAAATGACAGCAAAATCACAAGTCAATTGTAAGCTCCGCTTCAGTAGTTCTGTGACATTTAAAATTTTTTTTCAAATAAACAAATTAAGACTTTTTCCTTAGAAAAGTATGTCCTCTTTTCACAGATTATCAAACAAAAAGGTTAATGTTATCGAAGACAATGTCGTAATGGAAAACATGTAGGCATTGATGTAAGATGATTCAAGTTGAAATACTTCTTTTTTGAAAGATATATTAAGATCAGTTCGAGGAAGAAGTTATCCACAATAAATAAATAAAAATAATTTTTATCTTAACGATCCCAGCGGAATCTGACCAATCAGACATCGAATCCAACTATCTCCAACTTTTCGTTCATCACACCAATCAACACTACAATGAACATATTTTCAAAGGTTTTGTCGATATATAAATATAAAAGTTTAACAGTTAAGTTTTCTGATTTTTTAATAATATTTTAATAATCAATAAATTTAAATTATCAAAATCTCACAAAACATTGGTTCGTTAAATTATTTTAAGAAAAGAATACTTTTAAGACTTTCATAATTATTATTATTATTATTAAATTAATGTTGAAATAAAATATTTTTAAAAAAGAATATCATTTATTTTCTTATATACAAAATCGTAATTTTTTTAATAGAAAGTGAAATATCAATAATAATCATTTTACATTATTATTTTTTTTCGAAAGAAATAATAATAATCGTTGATAATTAAATTTTCTATATTTAATTTCCATGCTTAATATAAAAATATATTATGCCTTTCATATAATTGTGTTTATTTTTTATAATTTTATGGAATTATATAAGATTATTGAAGATAAGACCTAATCTTATTATCACTATATATTTATTGATTAGAGGTTTTAAATAGTAGGAATTATGAAATATTAATTTTCAACCAATAGAAAACTAGTTAATGTACTACGTATTTTTTAATTAAATTTTTATATTTTATTTATTTATTTATTAATCAACGTGGTTTTTTCCATTAAATTTTTCAGAATTGTTTCGGTTTTACAGAAAATTTTATGTTTAACACTGACTTGAACTTCTATGAAACACTTTTAACGCTGTTTTAGAGATTTAGTTTCATTTTAAACACCAACGTTCATAAAACAGAAACGATTTGATAAATGATTTTTTAAAAAATATAAATAAATAATATTATTAAATAACAAAAAAAATATCTGCATAAAAGTTAAATAAAATGGACAATATTGATGCTTGTTTGAATTTGATATTAATGTAAATTGAATAAATAAGTGAAGTGCAATATATTTCAATTATTTATTCAGTAATAATATAAATAAAATGATAATAACTAAAACTGACATATGGTAGAACCATAAGGAAGTTGATTGTCGTTTTTTTATGCTATCTCAACGTAAATAGGGTAAATGTTTACTTGAATAAATTAACAAATGTGTATCCATCCTGGAATTGTTTACAAGACTCGATCAATAGAAGATTTGTGATGGAAACAGTTGAGGCCTGTGATAGCCGAAGCTCACAACGAGATCCCATAAATCAAATCGTTCTCTTTTAAAACTACCATAAATTTCAATAAAACGAACATCTGATTGTTCTAACGCATTTTTATTTGTAAAGAGCTTGTTCCTTGCTCAACAATTGATCAGGAAAATAACGTTTTATTATAAACGTAATTTTTTTAACCAAAGATTAATGTTGTCAACTTAGAGATATATGTCATTTTGTTTTAATGAATGTTTAAAATTTTAAAACAAGTTTTTTTCTCTATAATTAGTGTTTATTTGTTTTAATTTTAGTCTTGGAATGGACATTATTATGATTAAGTTTTTTATTATGACCAATGTATTTATTTTAATTATTTTTGTTACAAATTTATGTTTAATAATTTATTATTATTATTATTGCTATTGTCACTTTATTACAATTATAAGTCTGGAATTTTTTTTTAATAATTTACTAAAGCCTTAATCGTTTTGATGACACCATGTTTCTAGATTGAAAAGGTTTTTTATGATATAAAAATGTCTAAATGTTGCTAACTGAGCCAAAAAAGCTTTTAATCTGGATCTATTCTCAGCCTGATAAACAACACCTTATAAAGATTAATGTTGCATTTTCTGTATCCAAATATATCATGTTATATTTTATTTTGATAACTCAGTACATTCTTGATATATTATTTTATTTATATATTTTCATTCTTTCAATTTCGTTAAATAATTATAGGACACAAAGATTTTCCATTAATGATTTCCACTTTTAATGATTCTTGTTTAAATGAACAAAATAAGATTTGTATCCCTTGAAAAATGCTTGCTTTTGTATAATGACATAAATTAAAGGAAATCTGATCTGGTATTAATGAATATAAAATATTGATTATCGTTTTATCGGCTGGGAAATTTTCTGAATAAAAAACAAGTGTAATTTTTGTTACACTACTTTTAATGTTGTTATAATATGGCATAATTTCTCCGCCATGGTTTGAAAAACTCCAATTGTACTCAAAATCTGCGGATTTGTATAAAAGAGGGATTGCCTAAAAAATTGATAAACTCTTGACCTTTGTTTGTAAAAATGATGGATATTATTTTACTTATTGAACTTTTCTTGTGCATTAAAAATTTTCAAAAGAATTTCTTTTTCAAAACACTTGATTTTTATGGGACACCTTAATATTATTCTTATAAATAAAGATACAGTGGCTTTTCAGGTTTTTCTATAACAAATAATATTTGAAAATACAAAAATATATTTATTATTTTTATTATCAAAATTAATAGTATATTTTTTAAAATATAGGAATTAATAATAATTATTATTATTATATTTATTAATATTTGGCAAAATTTTATTAGTCTTTCCAATTTTTGTTTATCAGATTTATGTGAAAGAAATTTATTTAAAAAGTTTTTAAAAAAAAGGTTTAGAAATAGATTTTGTCAATTTTTTTTGTTTAAGTAGAAATTTTAAAAAATTAGAGACAACCTATCTTGAATTTTAATTTTTAATGTTTACTTTGATAAAAAACTAATTTTTATTTTATTTTAATATTTTATTATTTATAATATTGACAAATAATTATAAAATTAAATACAATATGCAGATAAATTGAGATCGATTGAAGAAACTTTTAATCTGAGAGTAAATGAAATGTATACATTTTCAGCTTACTCTTACCTAGATTAAATTATGATAATTTCTCATACATTATGAAAATTAATTAATTAATTGCAGCTAAAATGTCAAGTTACTATTTAAAAGCAATTGGTTATATTTATTTCATATTTATTAATTCAAAAAATTAAAATAATTGTTTTTGGTTTTCAGTTAATCGGTTATTTTAGTTATTATTATCAGGTTGTATAAAAAATAATGTCGGTTTTATGACAAACTTTGAACAAAAATAATAATAGTAATAAATGACGTTACGAGTTGCTTTGGCTGCGAAATGTTTCAGCTTGAACTCATAATACACGCATATTCTAATTTTCTCAGAATTCATGGCCATCTCAAATTTGCATATAATAATCAATAATCAATTTAGAGTGGTAAAACAAAACTTACTAATAATTATAATTGTATTTCAATTAAATACACAAAGCTTATTTTATTACCTTAAAGATTGTGTCGATTAATATTCAACTAAAATATAATTCCAAAACACCGACATTACTATTTACACAACCTGGTGTTTTTCTTATAATTTTTATTTTTATTTAATTAAATGAATTAATTTTTTCTTCTAATGCTAATAGACAACTTTTATTTTACTTAAGTATACAATTAATATTTTTCGTATCAAAGAGTATTTATTAACACGTTGACAGATGCGTAATATTTTTGTTAGTTAAAATGACGGTCATAATCGCTTTGCCCGTCAACGCAATAATAAAAGTTATTTTCCGATAAAGTTTTATTAATCAATTCGAAAAATTCTTTATCTTTAAAAAAAATATTCTTGTTGATAATTTCGAAAAAATCTATTTTTCAAAATATTTGTTTAAGATAAAGTAACATAATTAACAAATAAGTTTTAGAATATTTTTGAAAAGATTTTTTTATTGTTTTAATCACTATTGTTGTTTAAACATTATTGTACAAATATCATTGTTTTTATGTTGACGTATAAATAAATATTTATGATTGCGAGCTAAATTGCAAGCCTCCATTTCAATAAGAGAAATATTAATAATATCTACCTTTTATAAATTTAATTTTCTATTATTTTTTTAATGAAAATATAATATTTTATTCAGAAATATTCTACTTTGTTTCTTTTTTTGACTTTCTTGTATCTATTATTTATTTTAAATATATATTTATTTAAAATTTAATTTTTGTTTTATTATTATTTTATTTTATTATTTATATATGCGAGAATTTAATTCAGAATTGTTCTACTTTATTTCTATTATTTTACTTTCACTTACAAAATTTATTAGAAAAATTATTGAATTTCTATAAAATATTAATTAAAGGTAATAATAATAATTAATTAAATTACGTAATTTTAAATATGTGACAAAAATATAGTTTAAATTATAAAATTATAAAATATAATTAAATTAGAATTTCAAAAATTAAAGATCATTTACATTAATTGAAAATTAAAACAATAAATTCATAGTAACGTTGTACTCTCTCAAATTAAATAATTTACTAAACTAAAAAAATAAAAATTTATTATAATTTATAAAATTTTATAAAAAGAATTCATAAATTTTATGGATAATTATTCTTGTAATTTTAGATTATTTTAATATTAAAAAAATATTATTAAATACGAAATTTTTTAAAATATCCTTCAAGTTTGAAATCATCAAGAACATCGTTTTGCTTTAATAAAATTTTTTTTAATAAACTGTTGGAAAAAAATTAATTCTTTTAATGATTTTTTTCATTTCATTTTCAAAAATTTGGAAAAAATCTCAGCTCAACAACCTTCTTTAACAATCATGACAATTAAAACTATGTCAAAAAAATGTCAAAGAAAAAATGGAATTATTAAATAATATTATTATTTCAGACCTTCTTCAGTTGAGAAGAATTATTCGATGATATTTTCTTTTTATTGATTAAAGATAAATCTTTAATTATTGATAAAATTCAAACTATAATAAAGTCGGAGAATTAAAATTAATATTTAATTTGTGAATGCTTTTGATTTAATGAATCTTTGTCAATTATTTTGTGTAATTATATTTTAAATATTAATTAAAAGAACGCAGGAATTATTTAAACATTAAGAGAAAAATTAAGAATTTAATTGTCTCGTTGTTTTAATATTTTATATTGAATTTAATATTTATTTTTTATCTTTTTGTTCTTTATCGGATTTCACTTATTTTTTTAAAAAAACAACAACAACAATGTATAATATTCATTTAAAATGCTTTTTTGTTATTTTACAATAATATTAAAGAAATTTAAAAATTAAAATATCAGATGCTTTGTGGATTTATTAAGAAAAGTTACAAAATTTTTTGCAGATACGCGATTTTTTATAAGTAATCTGTTTTAATCATTTATATTTATTGCAGCTTAAACTATAAGAGATTTAACTAGAATCAAAAATATCTTCATATACTACTAAAAAAAATTTTGCTTTAATAGTATTCTTTAACCCATATATGTATATATAATGGAAGCAATAGAGATGACCGTAAACTCAATTGGCAATTTACTTTAACAGATTGCAGAAAAGAAAAAAAGGACTAAAATGCTCGAGTAATCCATATACTAGTAAAGCTACAACGATTTGCTAATTCAAATGATTTTGATATTTTATTTTGAATAAATATTTTCTTGTAAAAACAAGACCCGAAAAAAAATATACTCAAATCAAGTATACCCAGCGCTTGATCATCCAATATCTTATTCTTCACTTAGAAAATTCTTTTATATTTTTTAATTTTGCTATTTAACTGAGCCTTTTTGTCAAAGTCTTACTTTAAAAGAAATTATGAACTAAAACTTTATGAACGTACAAAATTATGAACTTACAATAATCAAATTTTAATTATTATTATTATTGTTATTATTATTATTATTATTATTAAATGCAAATAAAATTTATATTATTTAATAGATAGTTTATTCATATTTCACATTTTCTTTAACTTAATTAAGAAGAGACTTGGATCACATGTTTTATATTTTTTGCTTAATAATATGATTAAAAATTTTGAGTAAATAAAAATCATTGAAAACAAATTCAAAATAATGAAAATGTGAAATATTATATTTCAACCGAAAATTTATTCATGTCTACAAATGTCAAAAGGTGCCATGTTTATTGCTATTCGATATGTTCGAAGGGTTACGTTAAAGATCATCGTTCTTAAGCCTTTGTAAACAAATTTTGATATTGTAATTTTGTCTACCTAATTTGATTATTAATTAATTGAAAAATTTTTAATTGATAACTTTTTTAAAATATGTTTTGTTACTTTTAACAGATATTTTATCATTAAAACTTAAAAAGTTGCAGGGCTTTAAAGTACTTAGAGTCTATTAGAAATATTGAGAATACTTTTATTTGGAATAAAAACTTCTTCATAAGATATTTTTGAGCACGAACTTTTCCGTCACCCTAAGTATATAAGTGTGAAATGAATTATTAGTTTAAATATTCTAATTTTTTGCACTAAATAAGATTATTTCAATCTTAACGTTGAAAAATGTGGAATTTCACATTGGGATCCGTTTTTTGATTCTTGAGGAATCTAGTAAGAAGGAACTTAGCCTCAAGGGATAAACGTTGAAAAGATCTCATCTCAGACGACTCTGTGATTTTAGATTTGTTCAATCATTTGAAAAAAAGGATTTACATTTGTTTCAAAGGATATTCTGAAGGATAACGTTACGAAAATCATTATGGAATAGTCTTCAATGAAATGGTCAACCTGTAAAAAGTGCGTCAATGTAAAGGGCGGTTATGTCTGGAAATGAGGCATATAAATTTATATCTATTGTTAAAAAAAATTGTTGAGTTAACTTCATAATTTTGGTAGAGTATAAGTACAATTTAGCTTTACGACTTAAAATCTTATCAAAAGCATTATTAGGAGATCGGGTTTTCTAATTTATTAATTTCAGTTGATAATCATTACAAGAATAAAGTATTCAATTAAACAGCTAATCAAAACAAAGCAATTTTTAATAAAAAGTATTTTATTTTTTTCAGTTAGTTTTGTTTAAATTGAAATTATTTATTAATAATGGTTTCGGAAAATAAATGATAAATCAATGAGGGGATTGATCAAGAAAAGAAAAAGATAATAAGCAATAACATTAATAATAAAAAGAAATATTGTTTGACTATTGTTATAGGCTTCTTTCAACTAATTACTATGCAAGAGAAAGGAAGCAATTAAAATGTAAACAATTTCTAAGGAAGGATAAATTAATTACAAATTCTCAATCCTTTCCGACTAATTTAGGAAAATGTAAATTAGATATCATATAGACTTTTTGTTAATTATTTATCAATTACAGCAAGATGAAAGGCATTTGATTCCAACCCCGTAAAATATTGGTCGTGTGATCGATCTAAAAATATTCTCTGACAATAGAGTTCACCTCACTGGAACTCCTGTGGTAATTGCTCACGGCTTAAAATGAATTTATCAAAGTCCTTATTAAAAGTGAAGAAAGGACCAGAAATATAATTGTTGTGTTGTCAAGAAATTGAAGCCAACTAGATGTTATTTGTTTACAATCAATAAACAATTTATCAATTTGTCCATACTATCATTGTTTATAACACACCCCCCATAGATGTATACAAAATGTTTTATGTTGTACTCAAAGAATCTGATTCGACAAAAATCTGAAATGCATTAAAATCAAGTAAAAGAAAAAAATGCGTAATATGCTGCAATAGTTTTTCTTCAATAACGACTTGGCCAGTGATTAGATCACTGACCAAAACCGAAGTCGAAAAGAAAAGATATAATCCATTCTAATTTTATGAATCAAAATAAAACGATTATAGTGGAAACCTTCGTCCGAAAAATTGATAAAATGAAATAAATAATAAATTAACAAATAATAAAAATAAATGTCAAAGCCTTTCAGGTTAAAAAACCTTTTATTTTGACAATGCAGGACCATTGAAAAGTTAAGCTGCTAAAGTTGTACGAACTCTGATATAAAATCTTTTTTCATCCTCCCTACCTCATCTTCATAACTTCAGAAAATTGGACGATACTAAGACTACCTTGGACGACCTCAAAGCCTTCAGACCTGCACATTTTTATTTGACTTGAATAAATAAGCAAATTTCTCATTGACAAAGTGTGTATAATAGAATGGTTTTTAGTTCAATTAATAAAATATTGCTACATCAGTTTTAATCAGTTAAAAACTCAACATTTTAAAACCTCACTTTCTTTTGCACTAATTTAGTACTAACTCATTTTGTTCCTTTCAAAGTTTTACTACTAATATAAATAAAATTGTTAAGTTTAAACAAAAAAAATCTTTACAAATTTTGATTTCTCAAAACCATAATTGTGTTTTGTAATTTCTAAGAATCTCTGCAGAATATTATTATTTTATATTATTAATATTATCCTCATTATTATTCTCCTGTCCATAATTATTGTGGATTCTACCACGTATATTGAAAGCCTAATTATATATGACATATTAACACTAATTAAGGCAATTAAAATCTCGAAGTGATAAGTGTTTTATAATTGGGATAAAGCCTTTTTAATGGGCTTTGTTTGTTTTATTATTCACAGTTAATGCTTCTGTTATTCTCTTAATTCCGTTTTAGATAATTTGGTATCCAATGAGTTGAGTTTTGAATGTAAAATAAAAAATTTGTATTAAATGGCCGTTGAAAATTATTCTATTCTTGTACTCTTTTCATGATTATTTCTTCTTGAATTTATATCTATTTCACATTTAAAATAATTTTTCTTCTTTTTCAATACTTATTTTCTCTTTTAAAATATATTAAATATTTATTATGATTCGTCTTATCTATAATTATCTAAATTTTATTTATAAACATTGCAGACATTGTTAAAAATTAAAATAAATATTATATAAATAGGTTTTTTGACATAAATCGGGTATATTTTCAAAGCTGTATTAATCATTGTATTTTAATAAAATCCATATAATCTTCATTTATTAAAATAAGTTAATCCATCGATAATATAGATTATGGAAAAATAAATTATAAGTCAAAGTATGACTTCAGAATACGAAGGAAGATCAGTATTGGTAAAATAGATTTAAACAAGGAAAACGCTCAAGCAAATTATATTAATTAATTTAATTATAGCAAAATAAAAATTTACAAAATCGCTAAAGAAATAAGGAGGATAATAACAAAATTAATCTAAATGCACTTCAAACGTTAAGAATCAAAAATGAATTCAAACTTCATAGCTTTGAAAGATTGATGCTGAAGACTGTAAGGAAGATAATGGGACTTCTAAATCACTTTAAGGTAAAATGAGCTGTTTTGACTTCGAATAATAGACTTCATAATACTATAAACCATTATTTTACTTTTAAAAATTTCCCGTTTTATTTCTTTATTATTATTTATTATTTATCTTTATTATTTATCTTTATTTATTATTTCTTTAAGCTTTTTATAAGTTTTTTTATTTGCTTTTCGAATTAGATTATTTTATTTTTTAGGTTTATTATTTTAATATTTATTCCTCTAACTTTCTGAGAAATGGCTAGTTTGCATTTCAAGTGTTATTCTCAGTCATTTTCTTTGAAAGTTTTTCATATTAATATTTTATAATATATAGAAAATGATTTTAATACTAAAATAGGCTTGGTAAATATTTCATGCAGCCTATGGTGCATTTTTCTTTAAAGTAAAGTAACCAAGTTCTAATCTGCGCCGTTACATTGCCATTGTTAAATAGAATTTTATATTATTAAAACAAACTTAAAGTAATAAAATAAAGTTTTAATTTAAAAGAGGCTTACTTGTCTTTTTATTATTTGTGAATAAATATAAAAATATTAGTCGATATTTTAAAATACTTTTACTTTAAAGTTAGTATATGAAAGTGACAATACTTTTCCCTCAACCTCATATATCCAGTGTGAATATTGATGCAGTCTTGTTTAACTCATTCTTAATTATTTTGTGATTCTTTTTATTGTGGGTTTTGGTAAAATATTTTATAAACAGTTTTTTTAATTTTTTAAAAAATAAATGTGGTTTATCTAAACCAATGACGACTATATAATTTTTATAATGATAGTTTTTGTTTTAATTTAATAAATAAATATAAAATTCTTTTTAACTAAAATAAGCATAACATTGAACATTTTTAATTAAATTTCTTAAATAATTATTTTTTCCTTATATATAATAAATAAATAATATAATTTTATAATATTAATATATTTATATTCATCCAAACTAATTTTTCGAACCACTCCTTATAGTTAAAAATAATTAAATTTATATCAAATAATTTATAAAATAATCACATTTTACACTTTTTATCAATTATCCCAAATCCATCACTTTGATTAATTACAAAACAAATTTTTCTAACTCATCATCATCAAATACAACATTTTCTATTTTCATTAAAATTTTTAATTTTTATTTTAAAATTGATTATTTTAATTTGTTTCAATTATTTAAACTTTTTCAATTTAACCATTATCCATAGGTTCCAATTTTAATTTATTTTTTATTTAAAAGATCTAAAAAGTTATTTCAAAATTAAATTTGTAATTTTTGTACTCCTTTTATTTTGGAACTTTAAAAATTCATAAATCAGTTTAAAATATTAAATTATTCATTCTTATTTTAAAATATTTTTCAATCATATTTTTGACTATTTAAATTATTTAAAAATTTTATTTAATTTATTATTTTTCAAAAGGGAATATTATTAAGATTTAGTGTACTTTATAGGTTCTTTTATTTTAAATTTCTTTTTTAATATGAAGAATAATAAGATCTTTTTTTTTAATTTATATGATAGCTTTTTATATTCTCTCTCGTGAAATTCCTCCATTTTTAAATAATGAATTTATAAATTTGTCTCAGATTAATTGTGGATAATACAGTTTTTATTCTGTATTAATGACATAACGTGGTTAATATACATGGTGTGACAATAAAGTTCCAGGACTATTATTATAACACGAATTATACAGTTGTAAAATGAATTTTGTTTATGTTGCCAGCACATGACACAGTTCATTGAAATATTTGAATAATTTATTTCAAATAGTTATTTGGTTATCTGAAGTAATTTGCTGAATAAATCTGCTAATTTTTTAAGTATTGTCATAATTTCAGAATGGAACTAAGTGAATATCAATTTTTCTATAAATTATGTAAAATTTATTGTCACACCATCTATATTGAATTTTATTAAATATCCATAACAGGTGCTGACGCAATATCCGGTCTGACTTTGATACAAAATAATTTTATCAAAAATATTTTCCAATAATGCAAATTTATTGTATAATAATATTTCCAATTAAATAATCTTTAAAACACACAAAAGGTTAATCATTGTTTTAATAATATCAAAATTTGAATCATGAACCAATTTTATTTCATATTCAACTTGATTAAAATTTAAGTTATGTAAGATTACCGAGAAGATTTTCACTGAGTTTACTTTTATGAATTTAAACTAAATTTATGATAGGATAAAAGAAGTGTAAAAATACACATTTCAGTTATGGTTCAAAATGTGTTGTGAGAAAAAAAATTTTTTTGAGAATTTGAAGAATGTACAGTGCGTCAGTTATGTTGAATTATTTGATGATGATCGCCGATAATCCAATCTGGTACAAAGGAAATGTCATGAGAGTTCCCAAAGAACTTTATGTCAACCATTCAATAATATATTTGTCAATGAAACAAACGTGGGAAGACAAGAAACTAGACATATGAATCTCAAGAACCCAATCAAAATCAAAGAATGATATTTACGGAGTTGGTTCTACATTTATACAATTCTATATTTCTTTACCTAATTGGAAATTCAAGAAATAATAGATTTTAACAAGCCAAACAGTGAAACTCGAAACTTCCTAAACAAAAAGAATGGTGAATATGTAGTGACTTATCACAAATTTTTATTTGATGATAAAACACATACGATTCAGGTATACTTTTTGCAAATGAACGAATTACGTGAGAAACTGTACATTTTGAGATCACTTTTGATCAACAGCAAAGTCTCTGTAATGATGTCCGACCATATATCATACAATTAACTTGAATTTTAACATCTAAATAAAAATCTTCTACTTACCGGGATAAACAGTTCTGCTACACTTTAGCAAAAGATTTATAGGTCAAAAGACTCGATTTGATTGATAAATATCGTACCTAAATCGAGTTTTATTATATA